>VCJL01000829.1:4103-14603 GCA_024139405.1 Backusella mclennaniae | reverse complement strand
AAAAAAAAAAAACGTTTTGCAAAAGTAAAGTATAATAAACAAACCTGCTTTTCAATATTATAAAGAAAACTTTATAAAATACGATCGCCGAGTCAATATAGTTGTCGATCAGGCACAACATAGTACTTGGAAAAATATTGACTAACTGTTAATGAAAAATTAAGAAGACCTTACTGGGCACTATAATAAGACCAACGACGAATTAAAAAAAAAGGGCAAATACATGTGATTATTTTCCTCCTCTCCCACCCCGTCATTTTATAATCTCCACTGCATTTTTATGTATGAATATATAAGTAACGTCCCACTAGTTCGTTTGTCCGAGTACTCGGGGTGGATCTCATGGAAAATTCGAAAACCTGTTTGCTTCCGTTTTTTGAGTAATTATTACGAACCTATCAATTTTTTTTTTTAGTTCGTTTTTGTTGCAACTCTGATATTATTATTAACATTCCAAATCATTTCACAAACAGAGAATATAACCTATTCTTGTCTTTTATATAATTTAGTATCCACTGCAATGATTTTTCAAGCATTCTTTATCATTTATTTTAAAACTATAGAGTACTATTATAAACATTACAAAATCGTTCAAAAAGGCTTAACAAGCTAATTCAATTCAATTCCAAGCGGTGGGGTTTTTTCTTCAAAGAATTTACCAGGTTCTTTCCCCCAATTTGTTATATCAGTCGACTTTTTCTTTCATGTTTTTCTTTTGACGGTTATAGACCAATTGAGGAGAAGAATATACATACTTATAGGGTACCGAATACATGGATCTTGGATACTGTTTTCCTTTTTCTCTCTCTCGTCCAACCTATTCCATTTCCTTTCTTTAAATACAGTTGGATTTTACTGCATATTTTCTTAATGGTATATTCTATTTTATGCTGGTATCTGTCATAGCAATATCAATGAGTATAGCGGTTACTGATTTATTTATTTTTTAAAAAAAAAAGAGAATTACTTTGCTTTTTATTGTTAATAAACAAAATCTTAGTTTAAAACACTGCATCAAACGGTTCCGATCCTTGAGATTTAACTGTTAGAAACAATGTCAAAGAAGTTTGGACGCATATATTACAAGTAATAAAGCATTTAAGCTATAAAATTAACGTCCAAAATTCAAAGAATAAATCAAATATAATTATCTCATAACAAGTAGCCTCCTTTTTTTTTTTGAAAAAGATTAATAAAGTTATAACTTTGAAATTAGGAGTAAACTATATATAAGTACAGATATGTTTATGAGATACAAACCTTAGAAAACTTGAAAATAAATAAAAAAATATATATCAAGCGATTGTATACAAAAGAACAAAACTATTAATAGGCTACTATCCTATTCACTCAGCCACATATCCTTTTTCCTTTTTTCTTTCTTTTGATAGCTTAAAGTTTTGTCCCGTAATTATGTACTCAGCAAAATGCTAGTTAAATATTTCTTCGAAAAGCAAAGCTTATATTGAAATAACTTGATCGGAGGTATGTGAATATAAAGGTTACAATAGTGCTCTATATAGTACGGGATAAGATGTAGTTTTGTAAATACGTTCACTCCTGCTTTTCTATAATCAATAGAAAGAACTATAAATCTTCTCATTGCACAAAAAACTAGTAAATAACCCCAAACAATTTGGTTAAGAAATAACAATTCCAATTTCGTAAAAAAAAGTTCTAGGTCGACTCAATCCGTAAATTACGACATGATGATTTGTTATTATTACTATAATGACGCTGAAAGGGAAAAGAGAAAATAAAATATGTGCTTTATTTTAAATAGATGTCGCCTAAGACTCCATCATGCTACATATGAATTATATTTCTTAGAATACGTAGGACTGTGGAAACAGCGAAATAGAATAATAAAACAATAGATAGAACGTGAAAAAAAAGTAATAATAATAAAAAAAAATAAGAATAAAAATAAAAATAGTTAACTTGTAATAATTAAAAGTCAAAAAGGTGCTTATCAATAGCAAACGAATTACCAACTACTATAACCAATTATGTTTCCTTAGTTATAAAAAGACATAAAAGCATGAGAAAATACTGCTCACGAATAAATCAACATTTTCAGGAACCAATTTACTATTCCAATCAGACCATAATAGTTTTGAAACATACGAAATTTATAAATGATATTTTTCACCACTATTCATATAATCTCAAAGAATGACTGAATTTAGAAGTGCATCAGTTTCTATTGCCATTTTTGTTGCTGCAATTGGAATTTTATTAGATGTAAATCATATACAAACTCTTAATGAATTACAAAAAAAAAAGAAAAAGATTCTTAGCTATGTGAATACATTACTCTAATTACCATTTATACCTTTTCATTAAGACATAAGGCTATAAAAGGTATTCAAAGTAAAAGTACAGATAATCAGTGATGAATTTCATATTACATAGTAAATGAATTAATATATTATTCCAAATTGAAACTGTTATTCTTGGATTCATTTCATTCAAAAACCAAAATCCCGGGTTCATTATAGAGATGCCAAACGGTATATTTTAAATGTACGTGATTGAAAACTAAGTCGTTTATATACGAATAGAATTAGGTGTCTTATTCTGATCACTAAAAACACAACACAAGCTACATTTTTTTTATAGTTCAACAATACTAATTTTCAAGCTTCCAAAATGAATGTAACCTCATAGTTGTGTACTTTTCTTTTCTTTTTTTTTTCATAGATTACGTTGAAGTTTACCGCTAATCCTATAAAGTACTAAGATGAAAAAAAGCTTATTGATATTACTTTTCCTTTTTTCTTTCAGTTTTTACCATTCGCTCGTGAGCGAAAAAAAAAAGAAAAAGACATCTGTAATTAATTTATGAATTTTAAGGTTAGGTATTTTCTTCTTTGCTGTCTTGATATTATAGAAAGTTCTAATGCAGTAAAAGAAATAAAAACAAGGTTAATTGTAATTCATTACCCTTCGCATAATAATACTTTTATATTTTTTATTAAACTAAAGTATTAAGTTAAGTCGTTGTTAAAAAAAGACTACGTAATCGAAAAAAGGACAATAGAAATAATGCATTTATGTTCCCTTATATGAATTCATTTATTACTTAGAAGGTTTAATATAATCATAATTCAAGTAAAATGAGCTTGAAGCTTACTTGAATTATAACGCCAAGTATAGCTTATGTTTCAAAATGCAAGGATTTACTTCTTGTTGTGGACATGAATACATTCATGAATAGGGATTATCTAAATATAGTTGAGTATATACATGTGTAGGAGTATAGGAGACCTGCAATGAACATCTTTTCTTGTATTTCTCAAAAGCATTTGCTGATATCACCATTTTCAACGTTGAATAGCTAATGTAAAATAAAACGTATACTTCACTTATTATTAGTTTAGTTTATATTTTTCAATTGAATTAATGGTTATAGAAGCTAAAAGTAATAATAAACATCTCTAGGAAATACAATTGTATAAATCAATTTGAAGAGTAAGGCATAGTAACGATATTTTAATGTATTATTTATAAGAAACATATTGTATTTGTAGTAAAACAAACTCTGGATGCTATATATTTCAAGTCAGTATACAACAAGCGTCTGAAGAGAAATGCTTCCAAGCATAAATTGAATCTATGATGATGTAAAGTTCCAAAGTAGAAAGCATAAAGTCATGTTAATTCCAAAACGAGTTACCGCTTGAAGAGCCCTTTTGTAAGTTTATCGAGTTGTTATAATTAGAATTAGAGGTGGTTGTTTTTGAATAAAAGCTTACCGGTTGAAGCTGGTAATTGATGTCTATTGAACTCCCAAGATGTTTATCCTGCATGGAACTAAAATGTTCAGAGTTATCCGTAGTGCATTCAGAAGATATACTCGATCCAGGAGTTGAAGGGAAACAGTGTTTGTATTCTGCAGTATTTTGAGGGACATAGGAATGGGGATTCTTTTGCAAGTCTGTAAAGCTTAGTTTTTTTATCAAGTTTTCAAGACGCTCAATGTACACATCCTGCTTTTCGATTCTCTGATTTGCTGCTTTTAGTGTTTCCTGAAGAGAGACTTTCATTTGTTCATACTTCTGCACCATATATTCAAACTCCTTTTTAGTGCTAATGTCCTGTGGGATATCCAATATCTGGGACGGTGAGTCGGCGCTTTTAAGCCTTTCATTTGATGTATGAAACAAGTGAGCATTTTGGGTGCTGGATGTAGATTCATTTGGGTGCTTATAGATAGGTTTTGATATCAACTGTTTATCAAAAATAGCTTGACCAAGGTTATTTGTCAAGAACGGTAAAGAATGATACGAATTTCTTCTCCTTGATTCAACTTCTTCAGGAAGTGGCTTTGACATATCAAGGCTAAGAGTTATATCCAAGTTTTCTTCGTCTAATAAGTTTCTACGTTGAACCACATGTCCAAACTTTCTTCTAATAAAATATAAAAGATCATGTCTTCCTGGCTTGAAAAGTGGATGGTACCAGCGACAAGAGTCTCTGTTTGTATTGTTTTTACTCTTCCTAGCATCAGTGTCTCTTCTAAAGCCATATATCTTTATATAATATAAACATAGGTTAGTGCAACCGTGTACTATTTTTTCAGCAAAGGGGAAGTAAGATAAAATAGATGCTTACGTTAAGCTGACGCACAAAAGAAGGAAATTTACAATGCTTGAATAGACGAGACAAAATAATATTGGTAAAATCTATTATTATCATTAATAATTATATATTGATACAAAAGGAATTTGTTTAAAAGGTTTAGTGTTGGTTTACCTCGTATATTTTCAATATAGAACATATCTTTTCCATCGTATTTACACCATCGAACATGTTGCTTATTGATTTCGGGCGACTGTAGACACCTATAGATATTAGGAATATATGAATAGAGTATCATTATCTTGATTTGTTTAACAAATATGAACATACTGGTATAGCTTGGATATGAATCCTGCAACGTTGCGCTTAGATTGTAAACGATTTAGTTGATACATAGTAGCTGCAATAGCCCTACTTTCTATAAAAATAAATTTAAACTAGTCAGTAGCAAGTTGCGCGTACTATACGTGCGAAAAAAGGGGATACCATTGTATGAATCATCTTGGCTACTTTTACTGCCGCTCGGGTCACTTAGTGACCAGTTTGACAGCTGGAAAGATGGGCATTGTGAAATGTGTGTTTCTCTTAGAACGCTATTGCCAATTTCTTGACTAAAATTCATATTAAATAGTTTTGAAAAGAAATAAAAAGAGGAAAGAAAGGGAACTTGAAATATATCTTTATCTTTGAATAGTTTTTTTGTTTTTGTTTTACAAAGTCACATGCTGCAGCTGTTGAATCTCAAAAAAAGAAAAAAACTGCGAAAGTAAGGTGAAAAAATGCCAGTCTTTTATTCTCTTTCTTTTTTTGGATGATTTTGTTCTGTTTTCTTTTAAAGAAGCGTCATACGTTTTGTCAAGCGTATTCTTTGGTGTTGTTTCTCTATGTATTGAGCTCGTATGTCTTTTTTTTCTTTCCATTTATTTCCTCATTTTGCTTTAACAAATGATAAAAAGAAGTTGTATAAAAGCATTGAAAGTAGAATTATTACACATTTAATTTGATTCTATATATAATATAACGTAAAAAACTAGAAAAAAGAATCAGTTTGTCTATGTTTTTCCAACATAATAGTGAATCTGTATACAGAATAATAATACTTTGCCATTTATAACTTTTCTCCCTAGCATGTATGTTGGATGAAGTAAAATAAAAGAATAACTTGTACCGTATCCGTAAAGGTAATACACTTAATTTTAATTAAGAACAATGTAAGATATATTTAGTTAAATTATATATATTTTAAAAAAAAGTACATTGTATTTTTCTACCCACAAGGGAGATAGTGTTACTTTGTACTGATCCAACTCCCTAATATGACAGCCACTTGAAAATAGTATAGTTACTTGAAGCATTTATGATATGTAGCTATCTACGCATTTTAATGTTAATTATTAGGCACTTTATAATTATATCCACTTTTAAAAAAAAGTGTTTTAATAAGGTAAGAATCACTTACTTGTCAATAGCTTTATAAATGTCGTATAAAACTTGTATAAATTGCATTTACATAAGACGTCTTTAGAATACAATATACAAAATTAAGCATACTAAATTCTACATTTTTTTGATAGTAAAAAAGAAAATGGAATAGTGAGATCATTATGAATATGGGAATTATAACTATTTACTTGTCGACAAAAGACAAAAAAAGACAAATGGAAAATGGAAGAATGGTGTATATTCAAGTTTTCTACAAATATGCAGAATAGCGACGTTGAAAGGAATTCTGTATGTAAATATGAAATAGCTTATCATTCTTAAAGTTATAATAAAAGCGCAAGTCTACATTTGTACTATTTTTACTTTTTTTTTTAAAAAAAAAAAGAAGAAAAAGAAATATGAGAGGTTGTTCGTCCCTGAAAAGATCACATCGCTCTTTAGACTTTTTAAAGGGAGTCAAACAAAGACTGGAAAAAAAGAAACATGTCTTTAGAATATTAAAGTGTGAGAGAAAAATTAACATTTGTACTTAAATTATGGGGTCAAATGCTAATAGTATAGAAAATGGATTTATACTTTTAACGAAAATGCTATTTATGTTGCATTATTTTTTTAAAGTTTCAATATACACTTACGCATTTATTGTCATCCACAGAAGAATAGTTTATTCAAATTCATTTCGATCATATTTGTCATTACAACTAGCTATCGTCATTAACACTATCTTATACTAGCTTACATCCATTTTAACAATGTAGAAATATAAATAAATGACGAGAGAAGTGTCTAATTTATAGCATGTGAGTCCACAGTAACAGTGATGGACTCTTCTATTTTCTTTCTTGTTTATTTGTTATTTTTTTTTGTTGATGCAAAATATGAAAGGAGGTCAATGCGCTTACTTGAAGATAATATCTGACATTAAAACGAAAATGATTCAATATGAATCATTTTTAGGCAACCTGATCTTGTTTCAAAGAATAATCTGGAAGCCACTATTTCATCAAATAATGAAATCAGGCCATAAATACTTGAAGTAGAGATCAGTTGCATTGTTTATCTAAAAATTGATATAAATCTGGTCATTCTCGGTACTTGCTTAGTAGGCCTTGCTCTTATCACTAAAATGAAATACCGTCCTTACTGCAGTGTTTCCGTATCAACTTGTCGCAACTTTAATCACACTTGTCGCATTTTTTTTATCACTTTTCGTTTTTGCCAAATTTGTGTGTATATATTGTATTATAAAAATAGAGAACGCGACAAGTGAAATTTAAGTTGCGACAAGCTGATACGGAACACTGCATTCATGGGAAAAACAGGATATCTATTCTTTAATAGCCCTCATTCAGCCTTAAAAAGCGAATATAATTTCCAATAAACTTTGCTGAGGATTATAAGAGGTCGGTGAGTCTACCGTAAAGGCACAACATATAGAAAATATTCAAAGAAGGTCCCCCATGGGGCCTCTTTAGCCTCAGTTTATTTTTCCTGTGACTATATTGAAAAGAGGTACAACTTGATTCTCATTAATGCTATTTATATAGACATAAAAAGTACAATGAACTGTTGATAAAATAGATAAAATATGGTGCTCCGCCGTAAAGTTGGTTATACATTCGAATACCTTGGAAGTAGAGAGGGATGGGATTTTATATTATTTAATGTTTTTTGAACTCTTGAATTCTTCTTTAAAAAAAAATTTATATATAATCAAAAGCATTCAAAAGTATAGAACCCCACACCCTTTATTTCCAAAGTATCCGAATTCAAAATCAACTTTAAGATGATGCCAGGAAATATATACATGTAAACGTTTGTAAACACGCGTTCTTTTTATTTATTTATTAATTTATTAGTTGTATATATGACGAGAGAAAAGCATACTTTTTAAACAATCAAAACATCATCATTACAGTGAGCATAAAACAAAAGGATGGTTTCTTACGCTTCATTTTTCCACAGAATGAGGTTTTCCATGGGTGGAAATTTCTATATTCTGTGACCCAGTTATTGTATCTACAGCGTTAATAATGTATAATTATACAGAGTCTTGATGGTTACTAATGTATATTTGGATCATTTCATGTTTTATAAGCCTATATGTCATGTAAAAATAATCTACAAAGTCCATATTTTTCCTTTTCTTATGGCTTTATAAAAACTAAAGTTGTTCAAGCCATGTTCTGCACTTTAAAAACAAACCAAGTCACAGTACACACACACACACATAAACTGAACAACTTCGCGTTTACCAGAAGAAAAAAAAAAAAAACCTGCTTTATTCTTCTCATTGTAAATAATAATGGTAAGCATACTCTTTTTCTGCTTAAACTGCTTGACTTAAATTGAACCAACATGTAAAGTACACGTTTTCTATAGCTTTTCTACTCTTTCTTCAAAACTCTTGTCGACCAAAAAGTCACTGTTGAATTAAAGAATGACTTGGCCATCACCGGCATTCTCAAGTCAGTCGATCAATTCTTAAATATTAAATTGGATGACATTCAAGTTGTGGATGAAGAGAGATATCCTCACATGGTATTTTTATTTAAAAAAAAGAGAAACAATCCGGAATTACTTATCCATCTATTTTTTTTTTTCTTAGATCTCTGTGAAGAACTGCTTCATTCGCGGCTCAGTTGTTCGCTATGTCCAATTACCACCCCAAGCTGTTGACACTGCACTTTTACAAGATGCTGCAAGAAGAGAAGCTGCACAACCCTCTACTGCACAGGGCAATGTCAAAGTGAAATAAGCCATGGAGTATCAATTATTATATAAAAACAGACCATAAGAAATGTGTGCAATAAAGCAAAATGAATGTATCTTTTTTTATTATATATCATTTTTAAATGTTGGAGCTGACGAGAATGGGTGTTATTCTTCTCTTTTTTGGTTTATCAGATGTATTTTGAATGTCATTATTAGGAAGACGCTTTTTCAATAGATTGCCATCATCAATAGTGGGAGAAGGAGAGGATGATGTAGGTGTAGAGACTGCTTTTGTTTCTGCCGGTGTGCTTGTGTCTGATTGCACTTGTTGTAACTTGTTTTCATCTACAATCTCCATCATATCGTCTTGTTGCTGCGCCACTTTTTTGCTGTTTTTCTTACCCAATTCGTTTTCACCAAAGACCACGGCTGAGCAGTATCCATCAGCAGAAGCAAACATGAGGATGGAGCCATCATGTGACCACGAGAGATCTGTGATGGGTGCAAAGTGCATGCCCGAGATGGCACACAGAGGGCGTGCTTGCTGGGTATCATAAATATAAACAGAGTCCTGTGAGGCTACAGCATAAACCATACGGTAATCCAGATTAAACATGCTGTGCTGGAGGGCTCTCTTTTCATAAAAGGTGGTGCACCATCGGACCGCAATCGATGGCTTTGGATAACTACCAATCAATGCAACCGGATGCCTTGAAGATCATAAATATAATGGAGGCAGAAAATAGGAATAATAACACTTACTTTACTAGCGTATTTCTAGGATAAATATAAGCACAATTCTGACAATCTTCATTTGAGTCATCCTGATCAGAAGTAGAACTATCATTTGTCTTGTTTAAACCAGCAGGAGTGACGAGCAAAGCGCCATCAGGACTAAAACAAAGTCTTCTAAAGAAGGACACTAGATTTTCATCATGATAAAGGCGGAAAGCACCAGTCGAGGAGGTGCTCTCATCCTGCTGTATACTGTTTCCCAACTTGCCCTTATCAAGTTTATTAAATCGTCGACTGCAAGGACTGAATTGTATTTTCCCATTCGCCCCAACACGGTATTTATAAATGGCCACGGATCGATCACTGCTTTGTGTTGCGATAAACTGACCGAGTGGATCCCATGTTACTCCTTGGACGTAGTGTGTATGATCTGCAAAGACATGGAGACACATTTCTATATCCATCATGTCAGTATATATATATATATATTTGTGGTTTATTCGTCTTACTTTCTTGTAAACACCAAACACGTGCAGTATTATCAATAGAAGCTGTAATAAAGTAGTTTCCACAAGGAGACCATGCCAAATCATAGACTTCTTTATTGTGTCCACTAAACACAACATGATATAGACTTCAATTCATCCGGATCATACGCATCTTTTTTGTCGAAAAAAAGAAAACTTACACTTACTGGAACATATGTGCAACTACCCATGATTCCTTTTCAAAGTCGTTATAATCACCCCCAAAGCTACTTTCCTTTGAGCTTGCCATTTTCCATAGAATAATACAAGCATCTATTATATATCCAGGTCAATGTTTGAAACCTCCCGTTAATTCCTCTCATTCTATTTTACCATCACCAGCCGAAGCAAGATATTTTCCATTGGGTGAGAAGCGTACAACATTGACAGGTGAAGAATGTCGCTTTAATTCAGATAAAAAATCAATATTGACAGGTAAGGAATCGACAATGTTGCTACTGTTTGTTGGTACTTTATCGGTTCTCACTGTATGAAT
>VCJL01000826.1:0-22134 GCA_024139405.1 Backusella mclennaniae | reverse complement strand
TTGTTTAATTTATGTATACTCTAAAACAGTAAAAAAAAAAAAAAGAAAAAAATACCTGAGGATGATTTCTATCATAATAATACGGACATCCGACGACCAAATCCTTGAAACCATTGTGATTGACATCAATGCCTTCCAGTACAGTACCATGAAAAGCATCAGATTCAAGTTTGATTTGTACATCTGGTTGTGACAAGAGACCAACATGTGGTTTCCCAAAAAATATATCGATTCTACTCTCATTCGACAAAGGTGTAGTCACAGCAAGGTCATCTGTACCATCAGCGTTCAAGTCAAGCGTTGTCATAGACCAACCAAACCTTCCATGATCTCTTGTTCCATACATTATTACCTGTGAGAAATCTCTCAAGTCTTGATCCCCCTTGTAGTTGGATGTATCATTTAGTATATAAACGGCGCCTGTCAATTTGCCACCGTTGTGATTATAGGGTGCAGAAATGGCAATGTCCATGTGACCATCTGCATTAAAATCCCCAAGTGTTGTTTGGTGACCCACAGCTGCAGAAGGGACGGGTAAACTAAGTGTCATCATGGTGGTGCCTATGTCTTTGGTAAGATATTTGCACTGCCTTTTTACTGGCTTAATTTCGTCCTCATATGATGCCGTTGTGAAATCTGAAGGGGCATTGTTCATTTGATATTTAAATGGGTTTTTTTGATTTTCTTTTTTGCGGGCGAATATAACAGGTAGCTTGTCATCACCATCATCATCTTCATTTTGATGTGTCATAAACGAGTGTTGGTGTTTGTACTGCTGATAAAGGTTATCATCATTCTTCTTTTCCTGGATTTTTATTTTTTCCGAATTGGCAGTTATTGTAAGAATACCAGTATCACGATCATAGTGCTCATAGATGATATCACGGTGTTTTTGATATGGATGACTCCTTAATTTTTTATCTTGTTCACCATGGTATTGGTTCTTGCTATTGTGATGAGAATGAGGCTTGGAACATTTTGGAGGTCTATTTGATCCAAGTCTTGATGTCTTTTCATTCGTATTAAAAAAGGGCGCACAGAGTACATCTGGATGGCTATAACTGATACCATTTTCAAACGCATCGATTAATTGAGGATAACAGTCCGAAACACCAGCAGACAGATCCTGAATTCCTGAATTCTCATATCAAAATTAGACTCTCATAATTGTACCAGATAAGCATTTTACTACCTCCTTTATAATAGTCAAATAACTCTTCGGTCAAAAATGGACTTTTAGATCCATAGTAACCAAACATAAATTGGCCAAACTGAACGTCAATTTTCGAGGCAGCAAACGCTGTAGTCATGCAGTATTGGATATGACTGGCTAATGGGATGCGTGTATTGCTATTTACATAGAGCCTTTTATATATTTCTATAATATCGTTTATTGGTACCTGCCAAGTTTCGTTTAGATAAGAAAGTGGGCTTGAATGTCGCAAGGTGAACTCTGCGCCAGCATCAGCTGCCAAATGAGCATCGTCAACGTTACCGTTAAAATCAGATTTTGCCATAGCAATAATAAAGTATTCCGCTAAACCACCTAAACTATGCCATTTTACATCAGCCATGCCATGGGACATAGTGGCAAATACAAATGATATCAACCCCTTTTTATTATCATTGATACACCATAATCAATTAAATTATAACCATTAAAGGAATCCCAAAACAATAATAATAGTGAAATTGTAATTTTTTAATACTTTATTGTAATTAAAAACAAAGTTTATCTCTTATCTTACCTTTACTTTATCATCGGTGTGAAATGAAGAATAAGGATACGTGTCTCGAATGTAATTTACTGCTGTTTTGATAAATGTTGGCCAATGTGCTAAAATAGCAAATGCTGAGTGATTTTCCATATATATTTTTAGCTCAGTTAACTTTATTTACCATCTTCTGCTTGTTGATTGTATCCAAGACATTGATAACCCCTGTGGTTTTTTTTTTAATTATAAAAAGTTCAATTTAGAACTATAAAGCTTTCTTTTCCGTATCAATTTTGCATACCAATCAGGAAAAAAAGATCCAGCTTGAGTGTAACTAGCTGAGTCTTGAAAATCTGATTTATAAGTTTGCTGTATCTCGTTTTTAGGTGAAAATATCTCTAGTGAGCGAAACGTCACTTCATTATGCACAACTCTATTACGCAAAACAAAACAAAAAAATCAATCATTATTGTTATTTATTGATTTATCATTCTTACATTCCGCATGCTTTGCTAATTCCAAGTAATTGTGAAAATGCAAGAATGACATTAAGCCATCGTTTGCCATTCATTTTGTTGGAAATTAAAATAGAAAAAAGAAAAGACAAAAGAGAAGGAGAAAATGGCAAAAAAGAAGACATGGCAAAGGGTATCCAGATCCGAAGCTCTAGCCTTTATTGGATAGTTATTTTATCACTTGACCAAATCATGATTGACTGAATCATGTATGTTGAATCCAATCATTATGATTCAAATAAGCTTATGTATTCCATTACTACAATAAGCAACTATGAAAAGGCATGATTTTATCACTAAGTAATAATGATAATGGGCAGTTTATGAAAGTTACGTATCGTAGTAACGCACTATACTCAATACTACGATTTATGGTAAGTATTAATAAGAACAAAGTAGCTCATCTGAGATAGAATTCGATTCTGGTTCCATAAAAGATATATCCTCAATGTTTACAGAAATCAATTCATAGTGATAAAAAAAAATAACACATTATGCTGCTGTGACTATAAATAGTAGTGGCAACGTCCCACAAAACGTAGCAATTTAAGGAGACATGTTATATTTATTATTTAACAGAAAGTTTATATATAAAATAGAGTGGATATTTGTATTTATAGGAGCCTTCTGGTATGTACATAATAAAGGAGGATCAGCAACAAACCGCACTTCTTCATTTATATATTTGTTTGTTTGTTTGTTTATTTGTGCTTCTTTCTTTCTCTTATTGTTTGCATAATAATACTATTGTAAGATAACATCAATTAATATGTCAGAATACTTTTTTTATTAAATACAAGACAAGTGAATCAGTCAGTCAGTCAATTAATTAATACATATAATACATGTAATAGCATAAATAAAGTAAAAATGACACTCTTTACAGATTATGACACATGCTGACCAATGATATCAACATGACCATAGTGTTAACCATACAATTCGAACGTCTTTTAATATAAGATATAATTGTTAAAATATATAAACATATATAGAAAGGAAGAAATGTTAGTTAAATAAAAATAATATATACGATGCATGGAATAAACTTTTTTTCTGCGTGCACTTTATTACAATGAAGTTAGCTCTGAAAATTTTCACGTTTTTCTTCAAAGTGTAAAATGTCCTTTATTAGTATTAAGTCCTTGCAGAAAAAAACAAAAGAAAATAAATGATTTGATGGGAGGCATGATCATTAAAACTTTTAACAACGAAAAAGTGACATTATGGGCATGAGTGTGATATATGAGGTAAGGTACTAAAGTACTATGGAGCGTTGTCCAGTCGATCAGTTGCCCCCCTGCCCCTTTTTTTTTCACAGTAACCCTTTTTTACGATTTTTTTTTCTTATATAAAGTATAGGGATTTTTTACTGATTTCCTCTTCTTTCCTTTTATTTTTTTCTTTTATATTACTAGTAATACCTATTTATTTAATTCATTTATACCAATAATGTGGCCTAGATTCTCAAGTATATCCTTCAGCATTGCCACTACTTGTCTATTTTTGCAATGCCAAGCTACCTCTGCTAAAAGTAATTTGTCCCAATGTAAATCTATTAGTTATGAAACTGAAAGCATAAAGAGAGCATTTATGCATGCCTACACTGGATACGAAGCCTATGCCTGGAAGCATGATGAGCTTTTACCGGTGTCTAATTCTTCTTCTGATTCAAGGTAATGATGAACAAATAAATACATATACAAAATTCTCAGTTATTTAATTCCTTTGTTTTGTATGTACGTTTATTAGAAATGGATGGGGAGGTAAGTTTCTATTTTTAATAATACAGGGATAATTTGGTTTTTTAACAACTTGTAATTTTCTTGTTGCTGAATTATAGCAAGCATAATCGATGGTTTAGATACAATGCTTATTATGGGTCTTGAAAGTGAATATAATAAAGCGTTGCAATTCGTACAAGGTGTAGATTTTGGTCATTCTTCCGAGCCATCAAAAGGATTTGAGACTAATATACGTTACCTCGGAGGTCTTTTGGCAGCCAATGACTTGAGACCAAACCGTATTCTTGTACAGAAGGCTATAGAAGTTGCTGAAAAAACTTTAATACCATTGTTTGTCACTACGACAAAGGGTCCTAAAGTAGCTGTCCCGCACACTTACTTGAATGTCAATACGTAAATATACCATTGGTTTAAGTTATGCATATAATATAAAAATGTATTTTTAACATCTTTTTCCATGTATATATATAGAGAGAGCCCTCAAGCAGACTCGACTATCAATTTGGCTGAGTTCGGAACCTATTCCATGGAATTCACTCGTCTGTCCCAAGTTACAGGAGATCCAAAGTATCAAGAGCTGGCTGACAACATGATAAATTTGGCTATCCAGCAACCATCAAGTTTACCTGGTCTTTATCCGACATCGTGGACCTTGGATCCATTTAAACCTGACAGTTCATGTAAGACAGAAAAACATTGATGAACTATATATGGTTAGTTTTGAAATTAAACCCTACATTCATTTTGATTAGCTACCATTACGGTTGGAGGTGGTGGCGATAGTTATTACGAGTATCTTGTTAAAAATTATTTACTACAAAACAAGAAATATCCAGAACAAATGAAATCCTGGATACAATCTGTAGATAGCATGAACAGATATCTTCTTTCGCCTACCAAAGCAAATCCCAACATACAATTTGTTGCAATGGCTAGAGGTGACAAACTTTCTTATAACTCACAGGAATTGGTATGTAGAATAGCTCCTTTTAATAATTTAAATACATGTTGACAATCGAATCTAGATTTGTTTCTGGCCGGGAAACATTTTGTTGGGCATTACCCAAATAACAGATGAGAGCATAAAAGCCCAATTTAGAAGATTTGCTGATACTTTTATGGACTCTTGTATTGAGACCTGGGACGGTACACAGACGGGAATTGCACCCGAGTCCTGGAGCTGGACACCTTTGAATACTAAACAGGAAGATAAATTTAGAGCAGCTGTTCAATCTTCTTCCTCTTCTTCCTCTACTACTTCCTCTAAATCTGAAACTCCTAAGAAACTGAAGAAAAAGGAGAAACGAAGAATCCAAAATGGTGAATCTGCCTTTACCATTACAAATAGTATATATGACTTGAGACCTGGTAAGTTACTATATTGTTGACATTTCTGTTATTGCACCAAAACTTATGTATACTATTTTCTTATGCAAAAAGAAACAATCGAAAGTTTATTCTATTACTATCGCCTTACAGGAGATGTTAAATATCAGGTTAGACATATATAGTTTATATAAGTTTAAACGAAAAAAAAAAAAAAAGCTAAATAATTTCAATAGAAACTTGGTTGGAAATTTTTCAAAGCCATTGAAAAATATGCAATGACTGGATCAGGTTTTGGTCGTTTAAACAACGTAGATAGTACATCAACAAAGATTGAAGACTTTCAAGAAAGGTAAAATACCCATTTACTAGCTTTCATTTCATGTACTAATGATGGTGGTGATTTCTAGTTTCTTCTTTGCTGAAACATTAAAGTATCTTTATCTCATTTTTGCTGATAAAGATTGTATATCTTTGAATGACTATGTTCTCAACACAGAGGCACATCCTTTTAAATTACCCAACCCTATTAATTATCAATAACATGATATTGTATAGTAGCAATTAATAATTCTAATAAAACAATATATTTTCATTTTAAATTAATTCATTTTTGCTGCTTTATTAAATACCGGTTTCTTCTTTGTCTTGTATTTAACTATCTTAAAACAAGGCTTTCAAAGCATACCAGTCGAGTAAAGCACCTCAACAGTAATAGGAGCTGGTGCAGAAGGAGTAGAAAAGGGGCCTGAGGGGACCATGACTATTGATTCATAAACGCAGTATTTCTATTGTTTCTGTACTGTATACTCTGCATGATGAAACGCACATTGTAGAAGTACAATGCATGCACCTGTATTTATGATGATGATGTAAATGATAGTTTCAGATCAGTTTTTTCTTCAAGGTCGGAATCAGTAACAGAAAAAAGTTCGGGTCGGACCAAATACATTTAAAGGCCGCACTGAGAGATGATTTTGAAGCATAAGGAGTGCTTGCAATGGAAGTAAAGGGTCCTCCTTTTTCGTTGCCATCTTCTCTAGCATGGTAAGGTTTTTGAAATGATGATATAAAATAAATAAATAGACTGTAATCACGATACATTAAATGGATGGATCAATCTAATCATCTATTGTTTATTTTCATAGTCTCTCGTCGTTCCCGAAAGAAGTACTGTAGGTTATCGATTTTTTTTTATTATTCTTACTACAAGTAAAAAGAACACTTCAATTGACTTTTTATTTCTTTTAAAAAATGAAATACATAGTTCCAACACATTCTTCGTCTCCTCAACACTAACGTTGACGGTCGTGTCAAGATCCAAATTGCCTTGACCTCTGTCAAGGGTGTTGGTCGTCGTTTCGCCAACATTGCCTGTAAGAAGGCTGATGTCGATCTCACCAAGAGAGCTGGTGAGCTTTCCAGCGAAGAGTTGGAGCGTATCGTCACTATCCTCCAGAACCCTGCCCAGTACAAGATCCCCGCCTGGTTCCTTAACAGACAAAAGGATATTGTTGATGGCAAGTCTTCTCAGGTTATCTCCAACGTTCTTGACACCAAGTACCGTGATGATCTTGAGCGCTTGAAGAAGATCCGTAACCATCGTGGTCTCCGTCACTACTGGGGTGTCCGTGTTCGCGGTCAGCACACCAAGACCACTGGTCGTCGTGGACGTACCGTTGGTGTCTCCAAGAAGAAGTAGTAAGTGGATCATTTATTTATATTGGAGATAAATAATGGGCTAAGAGAGAGGGCAATGTTGATGAAAGGGTGATACATTGTCAGAAAACGCAAATGTTGTCAGGTTTATTTCTGATACAATATTATGTTCCCCTGCCTATTTATTTATTGCATTTTTTATGAAATAACTTTACTAATTACAACTTTATTAAATAGAATCTGATGACTTATTTCTGCTGGTTAACGACGTTCTTAAACTACTTCAATCAATTAGAATTTTTATTTTGCTTATTAAATAAAGATAATAACAAATTATTGTTGTGGTTAATTTTAATAATATTTTGTGGCTTTTTTTCCTGCTGTGAAAGAGTTCCATGTTGAACCTTTTGGAAACGATATTTTATCATCTTGAGCATAGAAAATGTCTGTCATTATTATTGAGTTGAATGGTTTAGATTTGTCAGAATAGCTTGAAGTTGATGACATTATTTACTACTCTTTCTTTAAATAGACGAAATAATATATTATATTCACGTTGGAAATCCAACTCCCTTTTTATATCATACTTTTCAATAGATTCATAGCAAAGTTAAAAATATATTAAATGATTTCCAAGACTCCAGTTAAAATAAATCGTAAGGGTTTATTAACAATCAAAGTAGTATTTGATAAAGATTAGTACTGTGTAGAACCTTAAAGCAACTAAAACGTTAGATACACTATTCTTCCTTCGTAATAATCTATTCAAAGAATAAAATGTTTCCTTTCAGCGCTTTTTTTAGTGAGCGTGAATAAAGCAACATTCTTGCAATTAGAAATGTCATCGTGAGAAAATTAAGGTTTTAGGAAACAAGAAAAAATATCATTAAAATAAATTACAAGCCGATTTTTTTTTTGGTATTTTATACACATGTTGAATGCCAGTTTTTTTATTTAAGTTTGTGCAGTACTAGCATCAATAAACAGAACATGTTGAAACGTTCATTTTTACAAAACGAATGCTTTTAAGGGCATTACATTATTAATGATTTTTTTGTTTAAAAAATACAAGTTATAAATGTGAGAAAGGTGAGGAAAAAATGTTTAGTAACGGTAGTGGTCGGGCTTGTAGGGACCTTCGGTGGGGATACCCAAGTACTCAGATTGGACATCAGAAAGAGTAGTAAGCTTAACATCAAGCTTACCCAAGTGAGAGCGGGCAACTTCCTCATCCAACTTCTTGGGGAGGACGTGAACACCAACGGACCATTGATCAGGTTGAGTCCACAAAGCAAGTTGGGCCAAAACCTGGTTGGAGAAAGAGTTGGACATGACGAAAGAGGGGTGACCAGTGGCACAACCCAAGTTGACAAGACGACCTTCAGCCAAGAGGATGATGTGGTTACCGTTCTTCATGGTGAAACGATCAACCTGGGGCTTGATGTTGCTGACAGAGGCAGCGTTGGCCTTCAACCACGCGACATCGATTTCGATATCAAAGTGACCAATGTTACAGACGATAGCATCATCCTTCATGGCCTCAAAGTGACGACCAACAATGATATCACGACAACCGGTGGTGGTAACAAAGATCTGAGCTTCAGGGACAGCTTCTTCCATAGTGGTGACTTCATAACCTTCCATGGAGGCCTGGAGAGCGTTGATGGGATCAACTTCAGTGACAATGACACGAGAACCAAAGGCACGGAGGGCAGCAGCACAACCCTTACCGACATCACCGTAACCAGCAACAACGGAAACCTTACCAGCAATCATGACATCAGTGGCACGCTTGATACCATCGACAAGGGATTCACGGCAACCGTACAAGTTATCGAACTTGGACTTGGTGACAGAGTCGTTGATGTTGATGGCGGGGATCTTGAGAGCGCCGTTCTTGAACATCTTATACAAGTTGTGGACACCAGTGGTGGTCTCCTCAGAGAGACCCTTGATACCAGGAAGCAATTGAGGGTACTTCTCGTGAACAATGTTGGTCAAGTCACCTCCATCATCCAAAATCATGTTCAAGGGCTGACCATCAGGGAAGAAGACGGTTTGTTCAATACACCAGATGAATTCTTTTTTTTTAGAAACAAATGGTGTGAATATTTTATAATTAAAAGCCAACCCCATACCAACACCAACTATATAAATTACACCTTCTATTCTAACAAAAAATTACCTTCATCAGTTTCACCCTTCCAGGCGTAGACAGGGACACCGGAGGCAGCGATAGCAGCGGCGGCGTGATCCTGGGTGGAGAAAATGTTACAGGAAGACCAGGTAACCTCAGCACCAAGAGCAATCAAGGTACGGATAAGGATAGCAGTCTGGATGGTCATGTGCAAACAACCAGCAATTCTGGCACCCTTCAAAGGCTGAGTGGGACCGTACTTGCGAGCAAGTTCCATCAAACCAGGCATTTCATTTTCACTATGATATAGATATCAGTTAACCCATATCTTAAACTATCAAAACAATGTAGTTTACTTACGCAATTTCGATTTCCTAAAGGGCAGGAAAGGCCAAACGATAAAAGAATGATAAGTATAATTGTTTATGATTTTATGTGAACCTGTATTTTTAAACTAGGGGTTTGGCGTTTTTACCTTCAAACCGAAAGCAGCTAGATAAAAGAAGGCAATGTTAGTTATCTACTTTAATAAACAATACGTATTATGGTATATGTTGACGCTTACCAAGAGAGATATCAGCGACCTTGTAGTTGACAGCGGACATGGTGTGTTGTTTAAGTTAAAAAATACCGTAAAAAGAAGCGTTAAAATTACGCGTCTCAACAAGCCTTTTATCTACATTGCTAAAAAAATTTTCTTTTTTAATTGAGCCAATCAAAAGCAAAGATCTTGGGCAGCTGTCCCTTGCTCCGCTCCACAAAGCATAAAATCTTTGATCAATCTATTTCTAATAATTTCGTTTATTGATTGATCTCATCTGCTAGTACTACTCTCAGGAGAAATCATTGCTAAATTTTTAAATTTTTCTACCATTTACATATACTCCTTTATAATAAACAGATAAAAAGGGCCGGATAAAACAATCATAGTTCACTTCTTCATTCCTCAACAGGACTGGCTTTTTTTTAGTAGGACGAACAGCCAATAAAACTCAGTCTTTTTAAAAGACAATCAGTAAACTGCTGCTGGATTTGCCAATGAAAGTGGAGGTTGCTGAATTATCATTCGCTAGAATATCAAATAGATGAAGTGATCAACTGCATTTCCTTTTAGAATATGACGTTGGTGCCCAGTGATTGTGCAGACTTTTCCTTTTTACACTCTGGTGTTTGTCACTTATTTGGAAAAAAATATTATCGGATTGTAAAATTACTGGACTGGGTCACCTCTCACAAACTTCATTAAAATCGTGGATGAATAAGACTGGCTCATCTTTAAGGACAGATCTTTAATGCATTTATCTTCTTCCAATGGTCTGTGCTGCTTTGCTAGACAAAAATCGAAAATAAAGGCTATTCGTCAATACACGTCGTAAAAAACATAAACTAAAAGAATATTATATGTGAATCTATCCTTTTTCTTGAAAAATATAGCATCCAACTACTAAGATCCGTATAAATTGTTCTTGATAAAATATGTGTATAACCTGTGTATGGAATTTTCTCATGTCAAAATTGACAAGGTTGACTATTACAAATGTATTACTATCCAAAAACAAATGAACACTTGTAATAGTCACCCTGGCTGTGTTACAAGTAAAAAATATAACTTAACTCAATCCTCTTAGAATACAACAAAGATATACTTTCGATACACATAACAAACAAAGAAATCAATGGCTCAGGTTCATGCTACATGATATTACATAGCATTGTGCCTATTTTTATTAATATGGTTTCGAGAATATTCACTAACATGCATTTTAAATAGACATTATAACACGACAATAACTTTGTTTTTATAAATAACAAAGTAGATGCCAGGTAATGAAAGGCAAAGACCATAGGAAAAGGTACCATATTGTTAGAGTCAATATAAACAAGTGGTGTTTTGAATTCTTATAAAGAGAGGAGGGGAAGTCTAACGTTTTTTATTGCTCGATAATGAGCAAAAAAGATTCACATAACCACAATTGTCAAGCACAAGATACATATACAAAATAAAAGATTAATTTCATGGATAAGGATATGCATAAATAAAAGGATAACCTTGTAAATAAATATATCTTTATAATTCTTTATGCAATGAAGTTAAAGAAATACGTAGAACGATATGTTGACAGATACTCCGGGCTGTAGTAGCTGACAGACTTTGAAGTTGTTTCAAATATTCCAAATTGGAAATCCTTCACTTGGATGATAAACACCTTCATTCCAGAAAAAAACCTTAAATTCAGGATGACTTTGTAAACACGATAGATGCGCATGACAAGATGAGTACCATCTTCGTGCTTAAATGTAATATTCCCACGCCTCGTTCTTTCCAACGCTTAGTACGGTTCATTGTCTACAACCTGCCTCAAACTTGACATATGATGGTTTCGCTTTCTCAGCAGTTGTGACTATAGATCACCATCATGTCAGTAGCCCCACTTCCCCTTTTTTTTCTACTTGCTCTGTGTGTCCTTCACACCAGGTACTTTTTCATCTTTAGATTTTCCAAATAGGTGGCATTGTATGATAATGGTGCATCAGTGGTGGAATCATTATTTCTATAATCATGCACAGTTTTTTTTTTTTCATCACTCTTATCTTCAACATTTTCAGAATATAAAATGTCAAATATGCTATTCACTGACCATACATTGCTAAAAGCGACTGTAATAAAAGTGGTAGGGGCTGCATTTGAAAAGACATCGCTTGATGGGTTTGGCTCAACATCTTTGCGGTCGGACTTGGTCTAACGGCTTGACCGCCGATGGCATTAATAATATGATTAAAGGTCTCTATTTTAAGGAAAGAATATAATTATCTTTACGTATAGTTATCATGAACTATTATAGATAAAAGCTGCAATATTAAAATACTAAACTATAAAGCTAATAGCACACCATTTTAAAGTTGGTATATGTGCTTATTATACTCTAAAACGGCGGCCATTCCGCATTAATTTCTAATATTTTTGGTACCCAGCAGTGATTGATTCCATGTCATATTTGTTGAAGAAAAGGAAGCCATATTAGAGACCTTGGTAGAGAATAAAATTTTTGTTAGCACCAAATAAAGTACGCTACACCACATTTGTGAAGCAAATACAATCCATATATATAATTACGTTATTTGGTAGTCATAGTCCATAGCCCAAGGTATATGTTGTCAAGACACATTTCGCTCTTGTTATTCTTTTATTCTTTTTTTTTATCATTATTACTGTTAGCCCCAATGAATCTTACTGAACTTTACTTTCTCACTAAACGTGTGAAAAGAACAAGAGTCATACCTTCACGTACAAATACTCGTGAAAACAGCCAACACCTAAATTTGACAGAATGGAATGACGAGAGATGCAAGATAATGACTCGTTTCACTTATAATGAGATTGTTCGCATTTGTAATTCAATTGGTCTTGAAGGGAGCATGTTATTTGAAGAACTATGTATTGCTCGTGAGCTATCTTTAGCAATACTTCTCAATCGCCTTTCTTTCCCTAGAAGAAACATTGACATGCAGTATACTTTTGGGATTCATAAAAATAATATTTCAAAAATTGTTAATGGTTTATCTAAACTTTTGTATGAAAAGTTTAAAACTGGTATCGAATTCGACGAGAGACAGTTCTCAAAAGAAAACCTTGAAAGGTTTTCCAAAGCAATTTTTGAAAGAGGAGCTTACTTTTTTAATGGCAGTAACAACGGTCCAGGAATCTTCAACAGTAGCCAGGTGTTTTCGAGACTCAACTATCACTTTGGTGAAGTGTCACCCGAGAAATATTATGCTATTTATGGCGACGAAACATACTCTCTCTCTAAATACATCATACCTCCCTTCAACGGAGATACTATGGACGACATAGAAAAGGAAACAAACGTCTCGATGAGTAAAGTACGGGTAGCAGTAGAAATGGAGTTTGGAAAAACGGCCACGTACTTTAGTGGTAGCAAATGGAAGTATGGCAATAGGATACTTCAAACTAAACCTGCTTTGAAATATATGTTAGCTGTTATTTTCAAAAATATTCATACTTGCTTGCACGGATCACCAGTTAATAAAATATTTCGCTTAGATCCTCCAACTCTCGAAGGATATATAAACGGCTTGATGTAATGCATCAATAGCAACAATGCTGACTTGAGCTGCGGCAAGCATTTCTTCATTATGCTTTCCAGGTAAAATAGGCCTCTTATTCAATATCGCTGGCAAAACGGCTGCTTCCAGAGGCTTTGTTTGGCTCAAGTTCAGTAAAAATCGGTTTACACTGGTCGATCAAACTATTAAGCTTTTCCACAACGGCTTGTTTACCTAAATGTGTTTGATCTGGATCCATTTTGTTGACATCAGCCATTACAAGTTTCCATTTTTCTACACTCTCTCCATGACCAACACCATATGGGTTGTGTTTACGACTGGAAACGGAAAGAGCAAGTTGTCTGTCATGAGTCCAAACACCCCTTTTCATCCAGGGATTTTTTTTATAAATTTTTTAATGCAGAATTAGTATGGTAGCTTTGATTGGAAGACCCAATGAATAAAGTATCATCCAAACATTATGAAGTTTCCAATAAATTACGTTTAACATATATATTTTATGCCACTGTACTTTTTATTTATCTATTTAATATTTTGTATAATCACTATTAGTCTTTTTGGCGGCTTTAGGTCTTTTGGGCATCGAACTGGCAAGGCCATGGTATACTTCCAAGCCAATATATTCTCATTCCTCGTATCAGGCATCATCCAAGTCATTCAAAGTTGTTATTTGGGATCTGTGCTTTTCAATGCGCTAGTAAAAGGTGTACCAAATGTGCTCGATGGGATTTAAGTCAGGACTTTGTGATGGTCATACTCTGCTTTGATTTTTTCGAGCCAGGGAAGTAATTGGGTACTCAAGCACTTGATACACTTCTCCCGGTCTACCTTGCTTTAATTGTAACCAAAGGACCCAGCCCGCCAGCCCGCCAGCCCGCCAGCCCGCCAGTATCCCAAACCATCATGGAACTTCTATCAAACTTCTGTGTTGGATGAGTATGCTGGTTTAAGAGCTTTTCTCCCTTTTTCCGATAACACGCAAGCTTCCATCGTTGTGTCTCAAGAGGAATTTAATATTTTAAACAACTTTTAGATCTCCCGAAAACCTGGTTCAACGGTAATTTAGATGAATAAAAAAATTTTGGAACATTGTGGAAGAAATTCCATTGCACTTCAATGTTATCTTTACAATTAAATATGCATAAATAGTTTATGATAACAATAAGCCTGCACTTTTTAATAGTTATTTTTAATTATATTTATTTTAATTGAGTATAAACTTTTCATTTCCTAAATCATTAATATCCAACATTGTCTCAATGTATTAGATAATGATTTTAGAATTAATTTTGCTACCGTCCTTTTAGTATTCTATTTAAAAACATGAATTAATTTAATTGGGCCGTAATAATAGATTTATCTAAATATTTAAATATGAAGTAATGAAAATGCTACCTACTTAAAAAGGAATAGTATCAAATATCATGTTAACGAACTTCAGATTCAGAATAGCCATGTCATACTTAAAAAACAAACATGTAAAAGAAAGTGCTAACCTATTAACGTAGCGTGACAATAGCGATTAAACGGAATCGCTTCTTTATAAATCTTTAACTAGTAGTTATATTTCCAAATTACAACTTTTATATTAAAACAGCAAAATAAAAAAACATGTTATGTCAAATTATTATAAACATGATAATTACAAACAATCATTAAATAATATTCTTAATAAAGCTAAATCTGGAAGATGCCAAACAATTATTGACTTCGTCTTTCTCTTTTAGGTTTAATGGTTTCCTACTTAAACGTGATTTTGTTATTTAAAAAACAGAAAACAAATGTCGCCATAATTTTATAAGAAAGGAAAAGTTGAATGAGTTGGTACCAAAGATAGAAGCTATGTGAAAATTAAAAATTACGTTTAGCCGTTGCCTTGAAAGAAAATCGCCAAAGTTATTCTAGAACTATTGGAGTCGATCATGTAGCGACTAACATATGCCAATTCACTGCAATTACTAAACTCAATTTAGCCTTGACGGGACAAAACTCTTTGAACGGGGATAAAATATTAATAGTAAAAGGCAATGTTCGGATCATTCTCAAGCTTTTTTTTTTCCATATTTGAAAAACAAAAGCGTAGTAAGGCACCTTAATAAAGATGGGTAGTTATAGTAAGAAATAGTAATGCATTAGGTGGAATATTTTGACTTCTGTAAGTGAAGTAGCATTCAGCATATTTATGCTCGCTATTACTACTTGATTTACAACATTACCATTCCTCCTTCTCAAATTTATAACATAATTTGCAGTATTACTTATTAGCAACCAAATTAATAACCATTTTTATTTACATCTATAAATCAAGAATATCAAATAAAAGCTAAATTAATATTAGGATTAATACTAAATTGTTAGTTTTTCTATTAAACGGAATAACATCAATTAGACCTTTTGATTGGTACCGTAGAACAGGAACTGTCTTTATTTAACAAATACCGACAGAAATGGTAGCACACAAAGAAGCGCTTTTGTTCACTGATATCAAATACTCACCAACTTTAGTGAACTAGAATTAATTTTGCAAAATTGGAGGAAAATGACAATGATAAAAAAAAAAAGAATGGTCGATTTATATATGTGTGTGTTAATGTAAGCAAATGTGCTAAAGTTGTAAGTGAACATAAAAAAAAATTTTGTGACTCTTTGAAAAATTTCTGTGGAGTTAAATGAAACACATGTAAAGGGTTCAAAAAGCTGGAAATACAAGCAGAAACTAATACGTTACACTGGATCAATTTCTACATTTCCGAAGATATATTTAGAATACAGTTGAGTCACAAGACTTAAACTTTTGCACAATGAATTTGCATGAACCATTTAAATAAGAATAGTAGTAAAACGTGGATATAAAGATAAATGCTATTTTCTAAATTAATTAAATAAATCAAATACATTCTTCTGACTGTTAGTATTTAAAAATAACTCATTCAAATGACCTCCGTGAAAGAAGAAAAGAATAAGACTCTTCTTGAACTGTATACGAAATTGATGTATGTATAACTTTTAAGTCACAATTCTCATTAAACCACCATCATTACCGCAATCGTATTACGGCTATTAGCGAACCTATATTTCAAACGTCCGAGGGTGAAGAATTATTTTGTGTGTGTGTGTGTGGGGGGGGGGTTTCTCAAGATGCTGAGTCTAGACCTAACTGTGACACGGTGAACTTGGGTGAAGAGCATATTTCTATAGCGTCTACATAACCAAACATTGTTTTCTTGTGGAACAATTGCCTAAATTAGGTAATCCTTGTTTTTTTAGATAAAATTAAGGGACCTATTAAACTCAGTCATATATACTATATACGTTGTGTAAATTTTATAGTTAGAGTGTACAATACACAATCCGAGTATCTGTATTTCTTTAACGTATACAGGTGATTTTCAATGCTGGAAAGATAACATAATTGATTTCAATGTAAACATCGTGTAACAATCTGTGAAAAAGAGGAAGTTTTGAAAAAAAAAAAATGGGACCACTAAAAAAAGATTCGTCATTGGTGCGACTAAACTTGTTTCAAAGTAGCCTAGTACATGTCATTTTGTTATGTAGATGTTTTGAATATACAAACAAAAAGCTACCAGATTTTTGAACCAAGAAATACATGAAGGGTTTGTCTATAAACTTTGAGTCTCTTCATTTCTCTAGTCTAATACTTAAGGGAGAATGTAGCAATTGCAGTTTATCACTAATAGCTGCTATTAACAAAGCGGGACGCCAACTTTCCATTATAATCTATACCAAAACCAATAACAGAATTAAACTTATATCGTCAGAAAAATGGAGTGGATATAAACAAAAAGGTGTTTATATGGATAGGAGAAAAATAAACTGCACCCTAAAATACAGAACTAATCATCTTTCTGTAATTAAGCAGAAATATCTTTTCATCTGTCAGAATTAAGAATTAAAATCAATGTAACTTTAAACAAATGAGGCTTGGTCTACTTATTTTTCTTGCAATTTATATGCGTCATATGAGACCTATATTTATTAATGACGTTGAAAGCTCATCTATTTTTTTCTGGAGAGCTAAACACGAACAAACATAAGATATGATACATGCAACAGAAACCGAAATACAGGAAAAAGGCCACATGACATCCTACCCTAGGTGACTCCAAAAAGAGCTGTTTTTATAAAAAAAAAGTTTAGTAAAAATATGAAATAATTACAAACGCTTGGGACAACCTATGAGAAATTTGTGTAATTGTAAGATAAGGAAATAAAGGAAACTACGGAAAGCGTAGAAGCGTCAACGCTTGCTGAATTGAGTAATAATAGACTTAAATGAGAGTAATATTTTTTTAATGTTTATTATTATCTCTCTAATTATTAAAATCACATTCACATATTTTTCAAGCCGAAGAAAACCTTATTGAGAA
The DNA here is from genome assembly GCA_024139405.1 of Backusella mclennaniae. Lineage (NCBI taxonomy): Eukaryota > Fungi > Mucoromycota > Mucoromycetes > Mucorales > Backusellaceae > Backusella > Backusella mclennaniae. Next base: position 4,560 of record VCJL01000826.1, on the reverse strand, counting down.
ATTGAAAGTGTTAATCAAAATATTTAAGTTCCTCAAACTCAATTCCAGAAAACCATTAACATAAAAGCCATCTTTTCATTTCTTGGCATATTATAAACATAAACTTCATAAAAAAATATATACTGAGAAAGGCATAAAACGAAGAATACTAATTTAAATTAAATATATAATATTTTCTGTTACATTTGAGAAGATTATAAGACCAATAGAATTTTTTTTGAAAACTATATTTTATATTTGAGAAATCTTTAGCAACTTGAAAACTAACCTCAAATTTTCTAAACTAAAACGAGGTTAGTTTTCAAGTTGCTAAAGATTTATCAAATATAAAATATAGTTTTCAAAAAAAATTCTATTGGTCTTATAATCTTCTCAAATGTAACCGGAAAGACTGTAGGAAGGTCATTCAGAGATATGGTGTATACTGAGTTTAAATTTCACAAGTCGACTAATTATCCATGATCCCGTAACATCAAGGCAAGTTGAAGGACCAGGGGCAGAACTTCAGGATTTGGAACTGTACAGGTAAAACCCGACAATAAGGTCAACATTTTATACTCAAAAGCTAGTATAAATGGTAAAACGTAAAAGCCATTGTTAGCATGAGTAACAAAGGGTTTAGTATATGGAGATAATATTGGAGTGCTTTGACGTTTCACCAACTTTAAGAACTGATATATCTACTTTAGTTGGAACGCCGTAGCAATGAAGCTTGATGGTGCACACGTGCCGAATCTATTTATAATCCAATCAAGATACAAGTTACAAAAATATAACTTCATTTTTCTTTTTATATCCTTTTCTCCTCTTTTCTTTTCTTTATTTTGGGCTCAATTCTTCTTGTTCTTTTTTTCCCTTTTTCTCTCTCTTTTTCTGTTGTTGCTCAATGGATGTTTATTCTCAACTTAAAAATAGCCCAATTGATACAACTGTTCCTCTAAAACGTACTCGAGCCAAGCGAAGTTGTGATTTTTGTCGCAAGCGCAAGGCACGTTGCGACGCAGACCATTCTATTCCATGTTCCAATTGTAAAGCGGTAATTTCTTGATCAAATAATTCGTTACTTTATTTTAACGTATTTGTATATTTCTTACGAAATCAGTGGGGTTTTACCTGTGAATTTCTAACAGTTCGAAAGAAGAGAGGGCCTCCCAGTGTGTGAGATTTTATATCCTAATTCAAACAACTTTAAAATACTAACTGTTTTTATAATTTTGTGCTTTGTTACCTTTGCTTTTAGTTACGTTGAAAATTTAGAATTGCGATGCAAAAAAATGGAATTGCTCCTTTCATCCTTAACAAACCGATCGATAAAAGATTTAGAACAGAATGATTTTCGTGTCGATTCGTTAAATGATCTGTGCTATAATTCATATGACGAAAACAATGATGAAAACAATGATGAAGATAGTTTCAATTCAACTGATGAATATGAAGATTTATCTGGAAATCAAAAAGATGACTCGCCCGATCCACCTTCAACTATGGAAGAGACATTGGCTAATCTAAAACTAGAAGACTATGACTCAATCAAATATATCGGCAATTCCGCTGGACTTCAATTGATAGATCAAGGTCTATTTAAATCAAAGTCATTTGTTCATCTACCTGGACGAAAAGATGTTGTACTAAAGTTGATGGCAGAGAATGAGCTTATGGTTGTCCGTTCCGACTGGTCTGTTTCAGGAAAAAAATCAGATACTAGACTTGATGTGGGGTTTTCTCTTTGTAGTACCATCTTTGATGAAAGCAAAGTAAAAACAGAAAGTCCAGCTTGGGAATATAGTCAAGGTTCACTATCAAACGCAAAGGCTAGTCTACCGTCAAATACGTTGATTGAAAAGGCTTTGAACTTGTAAGTGACCTATACGTGGTCTATTTGTTTATTTGCTGATGGTTTATATGTTTGTTGTGTTTACGACTTGCGCTAATTTATTTTTCTGTTTTCTTAATATGTACCAAATTTAAATTACAAATATAGATATTTTCGCCATATTCATACATTTTTACCTATCATCAATAGACCCAGATTTGAAACATATGACAAAAAATCTTCAAACATCCTTGTACAAGCTGTACTTGCTGTTGCTTTTCGCTTTGCGTCTCATCACTTTAGTAAGCTATTTAAAAAATCAAGCACATACGCAGAACACTATTTCTCCAAAGTTATGAAGCGCCTCCGAGACTCTTACAGACCAAGGCTCAGGCACGTCCAAGCTGCTTTGTTGATCACTTTGTATCTAGACATGGACGAAAGTGATGTTGAGTCTATGCAATGGTATACCCTTGGAAAAGCAATCCGTATGGCACAAGACTTGGGACTTCATCGCTCTTGCTCCAGTTGGAGTCTACCACCCTCGGAAATAGAAACCAGACATAGGGTCTTTTACTCTCTTTATGTTTTTGATAGACTTATGAGTGCTAGGGCTGGCAAACCCCTTACGATCCTTGATCGTGATTTTGATACGGATTTACCTGTACCTTATGAAGTGTTGGATAAAACCGGACCAAAAGGACCGCCGATTTACCGGTCATTTATTTGCTTGATTCAATTATCTGAAATTCTTGGAAGAATACTCAAGGCGCTCTATGCTCCAAAGTCAAAACATTCTAATTCGAACGCAGGTTTAGATGACCCAACCATTCTAGCTGTCTTTGATCGCCGTCTAAAAAACTGGAAGACCTCTTTAGATAATCTTGCCATGTCGCAAGCGCAAAAAGGTACAGGACGATTGTTGAAACTTTACTAAATTTACGATAAATAACCTTTTTATTTATTTTACCAAATATAGTCAATTTATTATTGTTTTATTACACGACAATGCTACTCCTGCATAGACCATTCATTGAATTCTCTCCTAACGAAAACCAACCCGGGGCTACAGGGGGTGATTCATTTGATTTGGAGAAACTAGCCGAAGAATCACGTCAAGCGTGCACAAATGCCGCATCTAAAATATCCATCATCGTTAGACAAAAACAAACCTTAATGTCGGACCCTGATTCATATTCCCCTTTGTGCATGCCAATGTCTTTTGTTTACTCGATGTTCCAATCGTCATTGATTCACCTTGCGATTGCGCTAAAAAACAGAGACTCTGTGAAAAAATTACGTGCATTGCAGCGTTCTATTGATTTATTAAAACAACACGAACATTTGACCTCTGCTCATCGTGCTCATCACATACTAACGTCATTGGTTACAATTAATGGAATCTATCTTAACAATATTCTCCAGAGTAGTTCAGACGACGAGGATATTGAAATGGAGCTGTCTCCTTGCAGTAGTCCTCTTTCGCCTCTTCCAACTAGCAGTGAGCATCAACCATCGTCGTCACCATCAGTAGAATCTCTACCGTATCCTACGTCGTCACCTGTGGCTAGATCTGAAATAAGCGCAAACTCAGAGTCAGGAACGAGGTCAGCTCAAGAAAGCGAGGAGCTTATGCCGAAGTCAAACTTATACCAGCGTATGATCAATACCAGCGTTGTAGGTGGAATTACTTCTGATTTATTGCAAGGTGGCATTGAACCGAGTGCTATATCACAACCTCTGGTTGATATTCTGCCTTATGGGCAAGCAGGATCCACCAACTCAACATATATTCACACTCCTTCACCAGTACACTCAACCGTAGTACGCCCACAATCTAATTCCGCTCCTTTATCCAACTTTCCGATAGAGATAGATCAACAGAAGCCTCATGGTGTTTATTACTCTAACGGAAATACGCGAAGCTATGCTGCGGAACAAACCCGAATTCAATCTGAGAACAATAACTTCCCTGTTTTATCTACACGATATGATACTCACCACTCTGACAATCATTTAAACTACCAGCTCCATCAAGCCCCTTTACCTTTCTCAGCGTATAGCAACAATTCAACTCACTCAACTATAAACCATCCACCTAATGGTATGATGTATATGTCTAACAACACCACTCTCCCACCTTCTAGTTTAAACTGGAACGATTGGGGTGTTTATCTCGAACAACAAAACAATTCACCAGATCATCCCACTCATCTTGAAAATCACTATGCTTGGTAATCTTTTCTTTTAGTCTTTAATTCCTATGCCAAAAACCTTTTTTTCCCCTTTAAAACCTTGTTCCATAATATACCATTCTGCACAGTCATAGGTTTTTTTATTACCCTATATTTTCTTCACAAGTACATACATACATATACGCATCCATACGCATGTATATTTATAACATACGCATAAACATAAACAAATCTTTACAATTATGGAAAAATTATCTTTTTTTATAAAAATTTTTTTACGCATTAAAAATTTAACAATAAAAAACAACAGTTTTTATTAATATGAACAAATTTGAAGAAACTAATGCATTTAATCAAAGAGACCGAAACCCATATCATCATCCTCAGATTCCTCATCTTCCTCAGCAGCGGCAGCGGCAGGAGCATCGGAAGCAGCAGCAGCAGCGGGGGCAGCGGCAACAGCGAAAGCTTCGGGGTTAGCGAGGTACTCCTTGATCTGCTCAGAACCTTCGAAGGTGTAGTCGGAGGCAACAGAGACAGCCAACAAGTTCT
>VCJL01000823.1:78671-89058 GCA_024139405.1 Backusella mclennaniae | reverse complement strand
AGTTTCGTGACTTGGGTCAATTTTTTTAAAAGTTTGGGTCAATTAGCACGGAATGACTGTAATACCCTCACAGTATATCATTGGCCATAGAGGATCTATGAGCAAAGCGCTTCAAAGAGCAAATAACTAGACCCTTTGAGAGTATGCTTCAACCATGGTTAATACCAAGTTGAAACTAATTGCTTTACCTCCTTCCTTGAACGAATTGTTTCACCGCTTCTCATAAATCTCATTTAATTTGATAGTCACCATTTATTCCAACCGAACCACTTCACCTCCAAACAAGTCTATAGTACAAGAAGAAATTAATATTTCTGCTGTGAAGCAAAGCATCACATTTGGGCAAAATCCCTTTTTGGCTTTTTGTTATTCTCATTTTTCTACACAGCAAAATGCCATTATCTTACTAGCTCTTGAAGACAGAGTCATTTACTTTTCATTTTCCTACAGTCCATTTATTTTTGTTACTTGAAGTGCTGCATCGATATCAGTATTAGGTTATGAGTGTTTTAAATCATGTTTTGGCTTTTGAAGAATTCATCATTCAAATGAAGCCCATGAAAAATGCATGTCGTACAGTAGCTTTGGGCACCAATTTGTGGCAGATTCTACACTCAAGTAGAAACACCTCAAGTTATTTATCATATGAAAAGAGCGTATCATGTGCGATATTTATGCAGTCTATTTGGTACCCTTGAAGTTTACTGTGTATTGTGTAAAGTATGCCGCTCTTCATCTCATGCAAGTGAGAGCAAGTCTTTTAGTTACCCGTCAACGCGAATTGTTTTGAAAGTCTTTCATATGCGTTATTAATAATTAATAAGGTCAACTTTACTTTTTACATAATCATTATCTAATCAAAAACACCCTTACAGTAATAAGCTTTACAAGAATTCATGCTCCATGTGAGAAAAATAATAAAGTTGCGGCTGTGTAAAGAACAAAAAGCGGCGAAAGTGGTGACAGTCTTAAACATTTTTTTTTTCATGAAAAAAAAGAATTGATAGATGACTGAAACTGTGAGCTTTCAATTTATAAACAAACATTCCAAACAACCTTTGTATACATGCTCCCTGGTAACTGAAGTTGCATCATGTTGATATATTTGGAAACGGTTTTACGCCTCGTTTTTAGAGACCAAGATCTTTACTTTGGCCCAGGCAGATTGGTCATGAGGTAATCGTTTTCAAGCTCCACGCATGATTTTTGATGAATGATATCATCCAATGGAAAAACAAAACGCCTTTCTTAAAGGGTAAATATGGATGACTTCATAACTTAGCTTAATAAAAATGCCAATCTAAATCCTTTTTATTTACACTTTTTCTTTTTTTATTCTCACAGAAAAAAAAATGTCTTCTGAAGAGGAAAAAAGGGACCGTTCTTATGGTTGCCAACTTGAATTTGAAATTGAACAAGAAGAAAAGCCCGTTGAGGAGCTACCAGAGGGTCAACGTTACATTGCCGATACTCGCCGCCAAAGTATAAACCCGGAACACTATGGTCGAGCAGATGTTGAGGACACCTGTTCCAATACGCGAAAACGAGGCTATCTCCCCATCGAAAACTACGGTATTATTGGTAATATGCGTACCATTGCATTATGTGGCACCGATGGTTCCATTGACTTTTACTGTTATCCCAAGTTTGACTCCCCTTCCATCTTTTGTCGCATGCTGGATAAGGAGAAGGGAGGTCACTTTTCCATCTATCCCAAAGAAAAGCACTCAAGTAACAAGCAGCAGTATCTGCCAAACAGTAATATCCTGCTAACACGATTCCTGTCGGACGAGGGTGTGGCGGAGATTACCGATTATATGCACCTCCCTGCTCAAGGCCAAAGCATCTCGAGAAAGCCACTGCTCCCTTGGCTTATCCGTAATGCTCGCGTTATCCGAGGCACCGTTAAATTTAGAATGGAGTGCTTCCCTGCTTTTGGATACACGCTCGAACCCCACACAACAGAGGTTATCCGTGTCCCCTACACAACCGCACAAGAGACGCGCGCAGGTATCGAATCTAAAATCCTCCCGGAGAACGAGCTTCATTACTATGCAGGACAAGACCATGCCGTATTTACCTCCAAGGATTTAAAGATGGATTTGCGCTTTATTGTAAAATGTGGCGACTTTGAATGTACCAATGTCAAGTTTAATGTTGATAAGGACTCTCATAATGGTGGTGTATGGTGCGAGTTTGAACTGAAGGAGGGTCAAGAGGTGATCTTTATACTGCGTGAGGCTCCTGCTCCTATAAATGACAAATTGTCGAATGCCGATTATCAAATGAGCCTAACAAGAGATCCTCCACTGACAATCAGTCTAGTGAATGCATTGTTCAGACAGACTGTTTCATTCTGGTTGAATTGGGTAAATGAAAGCTCTTACAAAGGTCGTTGGAGAGAACATGTCTTGAGAAGTGCATTGACATTAAAATTATTAACCTATGAACCTGTAAGTTATTGTACATATAAATGATGTTTCTCTTTTTTTAATATGTATCTTTTTTATTATTATTAGACTGGTGCTGTGGTTGCCTCTCCCACTTTTGGTTTGCCTGAAGGTAATACTTGTTTTAGAGGAAATGAGACATTTTACTAATTTGTAAAACATTAATCATTTCATCCATTAGCTGTTGGCGGACCTCGTAACTGGGATTATCGCTATGTATGGATCCGTGATTCTTCTTTTACGATATATGCATTTTTAAGACTAGGGTTTACCAAGGAAGCAGACAAGTACATGAAGTATATTTCGGATAGATGTCAAGATCTGGTAAAGTGTGGTCGTTTTAAAAAATATATGCACTTTATTTTAAATGTATCGTTTTTACTTATTTTATGGATTGGTATATTAGAACCCTGATGGATCATTAAACATCATGTATAGTATTGATGGAAAGAAGGAGCTCGAAGAATACGAGTTGCCAACACTTGATGGCTATCGTTCCTCTAAACCGGTGCGTGTCGGAAATGGTGCCTATGATCATCTCCAATTGGATATATATGGTGAATTGATGGATGGTATCTATCTCTACAATAAGTACGGTAGTCCCATCTCATATGATATGTGGTGTTCGGTACGCAAATTGGCAGATTATGTATGTAACAACTGGAATCAACCTGACATGTCAATATGGGAGGTCCGAGGACGTAAACAACACTTCACATATTCAATGGTGATGTGCTGGGTTGCGTTAGATAGAGGTAAAACGATGCTTTCTTTATTGATCAAACATATAACTAAAAAAAAAATACACCTTCGTTTATTAGCCCTCAGATTAGGCGAAAAACGATGCTTCCCTTGTCAAAATAGAGAGAAATGGAGAGATACACGAGATGAAATCTTTGAAACGGTTCAAACCAAGTGTTACAATTCTGAGTTAAAGATGTTTACTCAAAGCATTGAATCCCCTGACGCACTGGATGCTAGTTGTTTAATCATGCCCCTTGTTTTCTTCTCTTCTCCGACGGATCCAAGACTTACCAATACACTCCATCGTATTTTGCTACCTCCTGAAAAAGGTAAGAAAAAAAACCAGGAATCGTTAAAATTTATTAAATATCATGATATTTAATTGCTTTTTTCTAAAATCATAGGTGGTTTGGTTGCAAATGATTTGGTATTTAGATACAACTTTTTGACTACAGATGATGGTGTTGGTGGATTAGAAGGTGCATTCTCCATGTGCACATTCTGGCTTGTAGAGGCATTGACGCGTGCTGGCAAATACGATAAATCTCTTCTGACAAGAGCAGTGGTGATGTTTGAAAAGATGTTGTCATATGGTAACCATCTCGGTCTGTTCTCGGAAGAGGTTGCAAGATCTGGCGAATTACTGGGCAACTTTCCTCAAGCATTTACTCATATATCCTTCATTAGTGGTAAGTCGATGTGTAATGCCGAAAAAAAAATATATAATTAATTAGCTCCTAAATCCTCTTTCTTTTTTCTTAGCTGCCTATAACCTCGATAGAGTTTTGTCAAATGCGAAATTTGTTGATGAGTAATTTTATACAATAAACAACCTCCTTGATATGTTGTTTCTTTTTATTCTTTTCTTTTTTCTTCATCTTTTTCCCTTATTTCTTATTATTTTACTGTTATTCAAAGAGAAATGAAAACAGTCAGGCTTTTATATAGAAAACAATTTGATGATCAATATACATTTGATCTGAAAGACTATGTAAGTTATTTTCAGACATCTTGTATATACAGATGTTTCTGCCCATATCCTTAATTATAAATTTGATAGCTCTCTCAACATGAATTCTATGCTGTTGTTGGTTTGTTCAACCACACAGCACGTTTAAGACCCCCTCCTGGACCAAAGATTATATGGGTGGCTATTTTACTCACCCTTTGGGTCATTGCTGCTGTGTCTGTCTCGATGCTTTGGACACATTTTAATAACCCTTGTCTGTTGGTTACCTTGCCCGTTTTCTTATTAATGAGTTCTTTCTTGACTGTTTGGTTGTATAGAGCTCGTAGAACAAAGGTATACATGCCTTTACCAAAAAAAAAAAACGTTGCTTATTCAACTAAACGTTTGTAGTTTGAAGAAAACATGATTGAAATCTGTAGCCGAGTAAATGCCACAGAAAACATTCGCGGCATCAATTTCCGATTTACTAAAAACGGGGTAGATATCAGTGCACATAAATCAAGGCAATTACAAGGATTCAAATCAACTTATGTAGGCAGTCCCTATTTATATTGAATGTGTACTTTATATTAAAAATACTTTTTATAAATAGGCAATACTAATTGAGCTGGACGACCGTTATACGGCTTTACATAGCCGTCAATACAACCGACAATCCGGGGAATTGACACCACCCCCTGCCGCTGCTTACTTTAATTTTAGATATCCCGATGAAAAAATATCTATGTTTGAGGATAGACCATTTGATGAAAAGGCCATTTTTATGGTCTAGTTTAGCTGATATATTTTAAACCAAAAAGCGTAATGACGTTTGTCTATTAAATGTAAATAATCATAAAATACTTAACAATAGGATTTACCTTATTGAAAGCTATAATAGCTGTATCATTAACGGTAATGTTCTTGAGCTAATATCTATTTCCTAAATGTTCGGCCCGTATTAAATTATTATGATATAATGTCAGTTTAGACTTCTTTTTTCAATTATCCAAGATAAAGCGTTTTAAATACTTCAACATTAAAATTTTATGCAGGCAATGAATATATTATATATAGTTAAGATTCCTTTATCGGTTTTTCTCTATAAAGTGAATATACTTTTTATATCGCTTGAATGGATAATCTCAAGTATATACATAAATCATCTATCTCTACCCTTTCATTTTAATAGAATAAAAATCAATACTAATCAACTGTCTTTTTCCTTATTATTGCTTGTTATCATTAAGTATCAAAATAGGTTATGGGAGGGCATGCAGCACTTCTGTTCCTATTTCGAATGGACTGTCATAGCAGACTGTCAAAAAACTCATTATTATTGTATTTTTCAGCAATTAAGAGACAGTCTCAGAGAAAATAAGAGAAAATTATTGGAGAAAACTGACCAATAAAATAAGAGAAAAACTCAGGAAAAATTAAGAGAAAAAAAAAGGGCGATTAGTAGAAAGCACTTTTCTTATTATTAACAAAAAATGGATATTGACTATGATATGAACGAGATCTCTCTACGCGACGAAGATATTGAAGCTGTACCCGAGATTATTGTCTGTGTAATGTCGATGATGAGAAAGAAGTGGGAGTATAGCATCACTGCATCAGCCATGGAGTTAGATGATGTGACGATGGAGCTGATGGAAGGGCACGAGGGTGATGAGCCCAGTAATAGCTCGGACGAGGAGGAAAATGAAGCTGATGTGCAGAGTAGTGAGAGCAATTTGAAAGAAGAGAAGCCTCTCAGAGACCTGACTGAAAAAAAGACGACGCTAGCAATGCTAGACGTGTATACACTCAGCAGGATATCAACAAGCTTATTTCTCTGTTGGTTGAACAGGTACCTATAAAAGATGCAGCTTTAAAGACAGGAATAAATGAAAAATCAGCCTACCGTTTCAAATCGCAGTGGCAGAAAACTGGGGAGGTACCTCAACAGAAGAGAAGAGGACGCAGAATGGGAACTGTCTCTGAGCTTACTGAGAAGCACTCGAAGTTTATTATCGACCTTGTTGATTATCGATTTGAGTGATGGTAGCCTTGAGGACCAAATCGGGCAAGAAGAGTTCGAGGAAATCCGATCTTTTTCTGATGATGCGCTTAACAAATTAATGTCTGATAATTTGAAACAAATATTAAATAGATTGAACCAAAAGGTTAGTTCATAATAGAGCTTAATAATATAGATTCTTAAATATGTTGTTCTTATTTTTGTTAATTGCTATAGTACTCTTCAAATGATATTTTTGATGAGTTTAATTTAATTGCAGTCCATCCTGCTAAAGATCCTGAGATTTTTTGGTTGAAACAAGCAGTAATTGATTACGCCTTGCTTTTTATGGACCAAAATGACAGTGCTTTGAAGCTACCCAGTACAGAACAAGATTTGTTTGAAGATATTTATGGATTTATTAAGAAATCAAAAAGATTAAGTTCAACAACTTGTATCAGGTATGATCAGATGCATTAATATGGTTCAATTTTAATAAACTAACGATGCTAATATTAGAGAACCGGGGGAAATGAAAACATGTAATACTTTTAACCAAAAATAGTAGTTCTGATGTCGTTTAGAAGAATAAATAATACACACTTTTGATTTTCATGTAATAGTATTACACGATTGTGACAGAGCATGTAATACTTATCAGCCAATCATTTGATCGGAATTCGAGGTTATTTTTACAAGATTTAGAGAAGCATATACGTTCAAGCTGTTCAAAATTTAATAAAACCCGAAGGGATCTGGCGATGGCTGCTTGACTTGTTGGCATTGCTTATTGTAATAAATTATAAAATAATAAAGAGTGATATTTTTTTTTTCGTAATATTCAGAGCGTATTTTGGTATCGTCAAATATAGTATGTCGATACTTAAAATTGTACACAGTTTTAATTTTCAAAGAAGGAACATGTTTTACACACTTTTTTCCCCCAGTTCTCTAATAAGAAAAGTGCTTTCTACTAATTGCCCTTTTTTTTTCTCTTAATTTTTCCTGAGTTTTTCTCTTATTTTATTGGTCAGTTTTCTCTTAATTGATCTAAAATTTTCTCTTGTTTTCTCTGAGACTGTCTCTTAATTGCTGAAAAATACAATAATTATCCCCTGAAAATTTTCGTAAGTAGATTATAACAGTCCTTTGACTGTCAGAAAGTGCGCAAAAATTTATTATTGACAGTCCATAAATTGAATCGCACTATCAAATATCCACTTTTGACAGACCGTTGGAGATGTTCTTACCATGAAAAAAAAAAAAAGCCATTTAGAAAAATGTCATCCACATTAATATTTAGGGGATGTAAGCTTATACCCAATTAAGGTGGCTTGGGGTACCAGGAGAGCTTTCATTAAAAAACTTAAATAATCACTTCTACTAACAGCAAGACTACTTTTTATTGAATGCTATTATCAAACTACAACTGTATATATAAGTACTTTAATAAGTGCTCCTGTAAAGATGTATTTTTATTAGTAAATGCAAGGACATTATTAAGTAACATAGAACTCATGAATTGGCACAACCTCAAAATTTTTTTTTTTTTAAACCACGTGTGGCTTATTCATATGAAACTGTAAGCTTTGATAAATTGGGGTTTTGGCAAAACACTCTCCTCGTTTGTCTTTAAAACAAACTTGAAGATGTTGTAAAACAAATGAACAGATAAAAGTAGTATACATACTCTTGTATGACATACAAATAAAACAATTTCATTTATTTATTATTTATTATTTTTCATTTTCATTTTATTTAAAAAAAGAGATATCAGTATGAAGGATCAGAAAGGCCGTAAGACCAGGGCGCGGAATAATTCATGAATTGTCATCCTGAAACCCATAATTTCATCATCTGAAAAACAATAATGTTGTAGTGCCTTAGCATCTACAAACAGATCATTTTCCTACTGATTGGTAAGGAGAAAAAGAAGTTCCAACAAAAGCTCATTATTTATAGTTTTTTGAATTTTTTTTTTTGGCGGCCAGCATCTGCTGTCACAAACGCAGTCTTTTTTTTCTTTTTTTGGTTACAGCATACCCGATAAATTTTTTTTGTAAATTTTTTTTGTTTTCTGAAATAAGGTAGTCATATAAACTCAGCTCCAGGAATATGAACGATATAGAAGCTATCAAGACAAATGTACTTGATTAAAAGAGATGTTAGGATTGAAATTCCCATCCTATGTCTAATGGCGTTGATTATAAAAGTAAAAATGAATAAATAGACATCTTTTTGAAGAGTGTTTATAAACAAACAAAAAACAAGCTTTTCCTTTTTTAGTCAATCTAATACACATACACACACAAACATCTCTTCCAAATCACAAAAAAAGGAAAGTCTTTACTAAATCATTGCAACATATACTTCAGCTAAATAATATTAAGAGCCAAGATCCGTTGAGTGAAATTTACGTTGCTTTTATTCTTCAAGCAAAGCTATGCTCTATCTGAGTTTTCAAATGATGTAGCTAATTAATCTTTAAAAGAAAAAAAACAGTTCCCAATCTTGGCTTAAGCCACGCAAAGTATGGTTTGATTTCATGTTGTGCTGGTATCCAATGTGCTTAGTCAAGAAGTATCAGGCTGTATGTATCATGATTTCTGTTTTTAATATTGATTTAAACTAGAGCTTCTTTAGAAAAGGATAGTTCATTTTTATGGTAAAAAATGTAATGCAAGTTACATTAAACCGTTCCTTCAAAAATGATGATACTGCTTCTACACGAAACCTAGTGATAAATAATTCAATGCAGATGACTTACTATATTTGTACACTAAAAATAAAATAAAAAGTGTGGTCTCAAATCAGAGTCACAGATACACCTTTATTGACCTACAAATGACAAGTATAGAAAGCTACACTGAGCAACTTGCAGAGCTGGACAGGGCTAGCAAAGAGAATAGCTCTTTAGAGACCGTTATTTCGTGCCTTTCAACACCTTTAACATGGTTAGGCTACAACAAGTCACCTGAGCTTTCAAATACCCAAGAGACAACCCTCATTCAACATGCAGCGTGGAAAAGGCATGTGTGGCATGTCCTGAAGAATATCATTCCGACATGGTCCTTTTCATTATCACCTCATCGCGCTTTAATCGATGCAACCTTGTGTTTCATTCGGACAAAAAATTCTCGTCTCGTGTTGGCCATGTCAAAGGTTGCACTTCCGACCTTGATTGAATGCATTTCAACCGAGACCGATGCCCCTTTAAATGTATTGGAGCTTTATGCTGAACTTTTAAAGCGACTGACAACATCGTCTAGCATATTTCCATCATATATTCATGGTTTTAAGGAAGCTCCCACACACGAAGTTCAGTACTTTTGTACATTACTTTGCTCGGTATCAGGTCACTTGATGAATGTATTTGGTGTACAGAACCGCAGTGTAGAGTCGGATCATGAATGGTACATTGACAGGTAAGTCAGTATAGACAATCAACATGATGTATCATATATTTATATTCTATACATAGAAACTACTATACAAAATTGACCAAAAGATTGGCAGAAACTTTACTTGAATTTGATCAAGACCCAGGCTTATTCCCCGGAGAGCTTTTGGGTAAAATGATGAAACAGGGATATCAAGGTAATGAGGTAGTGATAAAGTATTGTATGGGATGAACTCATCATTTGTTACATGTATAGAAATATGCATTAGCACAGCTTTTCCATTTATGAAAAACACAAAAAACAAAACTATCTGGCCGTCCTTGATTACATTTTTAGAAACAATCATATCGAGTGAAAAGATCAACAAAACACTTTTACGACATGTAAAGGATCATGGAGGAACAGGAAAGGACTTGGCCAGTATTTTATTCGCTCAGATAACCGAAAACAATACATTACAGCGCGCAAAAGACTTTCTTTCTTGCTCGCTTTTAAAAATCGCCTCAACAAGCTGGGCAGATGACACAGCAATAAGAATTGCGCTTTCGACTATTGTCAACATAGCGGACATGGACGATGAAACTTTAAAGTCGATATTCTCATATTTGTTCAAGCAAATTGCTAATACATGGTCTGATCTGCTTTTTATACAGCACGCCAGTACTCGTGAAAGAAAATGTAACGCACCATGAAAACCAAAAAAAATTGTATTTACGGTTTGTTCTTTAGATATCACAGCATCACTTTTATCGGTGATTGGTCAACTATCCAAGGAGCAATTAAATATACTCATGGTATCAACGGGTTTGATGGCTTCGATCAGTCATTATTTTGCTAGTGC
>VCJL01000823.1:51174-64496 GCA_024139405.1 Backusella mclennaniae | reverse complement strand
TTTTTTTTTTTTTTTTTTTTTTTTTTTTTTTTTTTAGTACAAAAGGAATGGTTCTATTGAGCACTATTTTAGTACATAGAAACACTCATACTTTGCTTCAAATATTCTGGTGATATTATGCCAAGTTTTAAACCATGAGACATTATAATAATGCACAGTAATGATAACCAAAAAAAAAAAACCTTTCATTTATGTGATAGTTTCTTCTTTGATCTTTATTTTAACCAAATCTAGTTTAAAATCCGCAAAATGAGACATTTGTTAAAAGCCTTTTTCCTTAGTATAAAAACAATTTCAAGATGAATTTACTAAACAAATGATTACATGATTTAATTATAATAGTTATAGAAGAAATTAGATGATTAAAAAATTAATACACTACAATGATCATAGAATAACCTGGTGCACTTTAGTAATGTTGGTGTGATTGATATTTAGTGAATAGAATGACATTCAGTTTTTTTATTATTAGATTTACCACTCAAGTATCCAGAATGGTTTTGTTTTATGTTTATTATTGCTGAACTATTATAGGTAATTTTTATAAAATAAGCATTATATGGGATAGGCTATCGAGTTACAAAACTTAAGATATGAAATACACATCACATGAAATTGAGCTTAGTATCAGAATTGAGACAATAACAATATTCTTCTGAAGAAAAAAATAAACCCCTCTTCTTAATATTTAAACCTAAAACATTCAGAACTTTTGTTTTGTTTTCGTCTATTTGTTTATGTTGTTCAGTAGACTTTTCCGATAATGAACAGTATATGTGTCAGCTGTCACAGTCCTGGTGACAGCACTAGCCATTCCAAAGGCAGTAAAGGCTTGGGATGAGTGCTTTCCATCAAAAATACTCTTTGTCTTGAAAATATTTAAAACATGAGTTGCATGAATTTAGATTTTTATTAAACAAAGCCTTTTATTTACCAATGTGTTTATTTAACGAATATGAAATATAAAGTTGAGCTGAGAATAAGTGATTGGCTATTCGTTTGAGCTATCTATCTTTATCTTTTTTTTCTTTTTTTAAAAAAAAAAAGGAATGGCTTCTATCGAAGAATAAATATGCGTTTCATCTTTTGTTTGAAAATACCAAACAATTGTGTATTTTAAATCTAAAATCATCCATGCTTTTAAAAGTAAAGTTTGACCACCAAACTGGTATATGATAGAAAATCGATTATTTCCAAACTATTCCTATAATCAATGCATCGCATGGTATGGAACGTAATGCACCTTCCATGCTTTACGCACTATCCTGTATGTATGTGCGTTTTTTTAACGATAAAAAAAATGCAATGATGTGCAGATACTAGATCCTCTTCACAGATGACAGTAATGAGATGCTCAGCGCTAATAGCTTGAATATTCCCCGTGCTCTTTTTTATATCCACATTTTTAATACACGATTAGCTTTGATGAGATGTTATCTTTTCGCTAATAACCTATTTTTGGTAAAAATTTGGCCTTTTATCATAATAACAAACACCAAACAGTGAACCTTAAATATGACGCTTAAGCCATCATGGTACCATGGTGACTTATTCAACGTAAGTACATTTATAGAATTTGTATGAAGAGCCCATGAATATTGAGAGGAAAATGAATAGCAATCGCAACACACTTTTTGATAAAACGAGTACTTTCCGTGTGCTCTTACAAATAGAATACTTTATTTTACTTCTATAGTCGTTTGAAGTCATCTTTTGTGTCACTATTAGATTCTTTTTTTCATCATAAAGGATTTTTTCTAATAGAAAAAAAAATGAATTAAAGTAAAGTATGTCGCCTCATTTCCTTCTGGTATTTTAGCACGTGCTAATATAAGAAGACAGTTGGTATATATAAAAGACATTCATCAAACACTAATAAAATATGTATTAATGAAACGTTTGAAGAAGAGAAGAGCGACAAAAATAATGATTTCTCAGACATGCTTGTAAAGTATAAAATCATAGCGTTCGGAAGTTTGCATTATTTCCATGTACGATAAAAATAGTGGGTACATTTATATTTATTTACTTATCGTGAGTTTGATTATAACAATTTCTCATTTGTGCTTAGCTGCTTTAATAGTTTCTTTCAAGCTATGAAACACCAAGTCTTATCATGGAATATGTACTTATCTTTTTAAGAAACTGTCTATTTATAATATAGAATACAGTTTACAGACTCATATATATATATGTATCTGTTTTCATTGTAAACATAGTACCTCCATTCATTGAAAGTAATATTTACTGATATTTCTGGAATGATAGGTAAATGGGAAGATCTTGTTGGAGGAGGTCAGTGTTTGCTGCATGGTTTCAATCCTTTCCTTTAATGGTAATCAAATAAAGAGGTGATATTCGGAATTGATAGCAGATTGATCTTCATCATCCAGGATTCCCAATAGCGAAGTGAGCTCACCCCAAACATGTTCATGTCGTTTTCAATACACCACCTTTTGATATTTATAGGAACAATGTTTATACATTCCATCGTCTGGCCTTCATTCATGATCACAAGTAACTGGCGTAATGAAAAGAGGCAAGTATTTTGAAACAATTGAATGTAAATGCTTATCTATGACCGTGATGTATGTATAATAACACTTGGTATAACACACTTATTAGACCTTCATAGGGCGTATCTTTATATAACACAAAACTCAAGTACATTGGTATTTATCATTAAACACTTTGGTTTTCCATTTATTCTTTAAGAACCCAGATATCCTTCATGTAGTATAAGGTGATATTTATTTTTTTGCAACTGTTCAAACGCTCGATTCAATAGTAAATATAATAACCGCGATGAACATATACAGAAAACAGCTTTAATATATACACAATTTGCCTCAAAATAGAAAAGAATAAAAGCCCTTCATCGCACCATCTTTGTCCTTCTAAATGACAAATCTATTTCTAAGCGGCACCTGCTTCCGCCATTGGTGTATCTTCCACTATTCCTTCCTCTTCCTCTTCATCATCTCCGTTATCACGTTCATGGAATCGACTAAACGCAGCAGGTTGTTTCTCTTCTTCCTTGGTATCTTCTTCATCTGAAGATGCTATGTCACCTTCGTCATCAGAAGAGACATAACCTCTCTCCATATCAATGACCTTCTTTTGATCGTCATCCTAGTAATCCCAGTCAACTTGGTTAGCATTGTATTCCGAAATGAATGTGTATATATAGTGCAGTTACCATGTTAGAACGGTCCTCATCCACAGACTTTTGAAGGTCTTTGATTGATGTGACAAGTGTAGAGAGATCGTGTTTTCGCTTTTCCAATGCAATGTTCTTTCTCGTCTTTTCTTTTTCCAACAAGTCAATATCTCTCTGGAGTGCCTCGATTGAGCTACCGTATGATTATTAACCAAGTAGTACTGGCATTAGTGTGGTTCTTTGTTACTTACTTTGTATATGTTTCTCTCTTTTTTAACTTCATAATCTCTCTTGCCACTCGATCATATTCTAGTTTGTGATCTCTAACCTTTTGTGCCTCAATCAGCTCCTCTTTTAACGAGACAATGTCTTCTTTTGCCTGTGCTTCCAACTTAACTAAAGGAATACTGCTAGTTTGTTACATGCACCCAAATATATCTATCACTGTAAGTGCTTACCTGTTTCCTTATTTGTATAATCATATTCCGTTATTTCTTTCTCATTAGCTGCTTGTAAGGGAAACTGACGTTCCAGGCTTGTTTGGTAGTTCATCAATTGAATCATTAGGTTTTCATATTGGTGTTGACTATTATTTCATGTTATTTTCATATCTCAAAAAAAAGAGAAAACAAGACTCTCTTACGCTGACTCAAGTGTTTCGTTGGGTAAGGCTTTAAGGAAGAGTCGCACTTTCTTTTCTAAAAGTCGAACAATACGGTCGTCAAGTGCCAAACGCTGCTTTAAAGATAGTTCTAACGTGTCTTTTTTAATAAAAAAGTAGTTTTTTACTTGTTTATAACTTGTTACCTTCATCCGTATTCATTGCAGAGTAAAGTATTATGTGAGATAATAGATAATAAATAATAAAAGTGAGAGAAAAAAAAACTTTTTGAAAAGCATCCAGATTCATTGAAACACCGAAAATCGAGGACACCAAGTTCTTTGGAGGAGCACTATTCATTACAAGTCACAGACCATTACCTTTTTCATTCAAGCAGGTATAATACAATCTGAAATGCGTAACTTTACTTATTGTGAATATTTTACTTGCGTGACTCCATACGAAATATTCTTTGGCTTGAAAAACTGCATGATCCATGAAAAAAATTATTCTATTTTTGATTCTGATCATCACTTTCACTCTGTAGGAGAAATATCTTGACCTGAGATACATATTCCAGAAAATATATCTGGTTACGATTAGACGATTTTTATAGACTAGAGGATGAATTCTAAGTTCAAGTAGATCTATCAGAGAATCTAACAGTATTTTTCAAAAGAGGAAATTTAAAAATACCATTCACCCTTGTTGCATAAAACAGAATTATTTGGTTATTTGAACCCTTTTATAAGCTTTAAGGTGTAGTGTTACTACAAAGCTAAGTTATACTAGTCAATCTCAACAATAAAAATCTTCATCTTCAAAGTGTCTAGATATAAAACAGAGCAAGTAGATATGTTTGATGGCACACACAAACAAGTAAACCGCCTAAATTGTGGATGAAGGCAAGAAAGAGATCACATGATAAATAAATATATATATATTGATAGTTTCAGTTATTAATATTGCTATAGGAAAATAAGATGGATGAACCATTGTGATTGATATATTTATATAATCAGTAGATACAATCGAGTATAAACAGGGTTTTTTTTCTTCACAGATGTCAAAGTACTAGAAACACACGTCTTTATTTTGAGTGTCTTCATTTTCAGTATTGTCTTGATTGACGCACATTTGGGAGGCAGTTTCCTCTAGTTGATGTACACTATCTTGGCCAGAAGTAAGCTGGTCATGTGTATGTGTAAGAAATCTTGATCTTAAAGCATCCAGCTGACGGTTTAGTATTTTATTTTCATCACCTTTCATTTTTTCTTTTTCTCCGGCTTCTAGTTGTTTTTGTTCTGCTTGTTGTAGTTTCATTTCCAGTGACTCCATCTTCTTTTTTTGTTTCTTGAAATATTGTTCTATTTGATAGTCCCCTAAAGTAAAGATAAAGGTTGATTATAAAGAATCTTATATGAGAGTTATCCCAATGACTTACGTCTTTGATCGTCATAAGTAAAATACCCTTTTGTATTCAAAAGCTTGACTTTATCCTTTGCAGGTTCATCTCCTTGATCTGCGCTCTTCTCGTACCACTCGATTGCTTGTTGATTATCTACTTGAATGCCATAGCCATATTCATAGCAATATCCAACATTGAACTGAGCATCGCTATCTCCTTTATTAGCTGCTTTGAGATACCATTTTAATGCAGTTCCATCGTCTTTTAGTACGCCCACTCCGAGTTTATACATTGTGCCAATGTTATTTGTTGCTTCAAGATGCCCATTATTGTGTGCGCTCAAGTACCATTCCATAGCACGAGCATTATCCACAGATACTCCAATCCCTGAAGAGTACATGAAACCAAGTCTGTATTGTGAATGTGCGTTATCATGGCAAGCACCTGCGCGATAGTAAGCCATTGCTTTGGCATATTCTTGTTTATCGTAATAACTGTCTCCCATTTTGGAAAGGGCCTCGCAATCGCCATCGTGTTTCGTTCACTCGTACACTGTAGTGCTGTCTTCTGTAAGGGAGTTTATTATCAGAACATGATTATTAAATAGTAGCACACAACTCTACCATCAGTATATTTATAAAACACAAATTGCTTTTCATCCAAGGAGATTTTTTCCCATTTTAAAGCAAAAAGCAAAATAATAGCCCCAATAGCTGTATTCAGTATAAAGCGAGTGAGTTATTTTGGATTCGATTATTAGATCTTTTATTTTAGTATTGGGAAGAACGACCATGTACTAACCTTTCATTTTATTTCTTGAAATGATGTTCACAGTGATAAAAAGAAAGTTGAATATTCTTATCAAGGAACATGTAGTGGTTATATACTTATTTTCCTTTTTTGTAATTGTGATATCATTATAAATTCTCATGGAAATTAACCTTGAAAACAGATTTTGCGTGTATACATCAGTGCTCGTTTTCTTAATGTTACTGGATAAATGCAACTCGTACTATGAAACATGTCAGCATATAATAACTAAAATTGATAAGATGGGTTTCCTTCTCTCGGAAATCCATCCACTCCATGCAATCAACACCTGAAAATTTCGTAAGGCTGATCCAGATTTGGGATCGAGTGATAGAGACAAAAAAATGATATTTCATGCTAGATAATGTGACTGTCTAAGGATGGGGTATAATAAAACCGTGGCTTATTGAAAAAAGACTTGCCATATTTCTTTTTCTCTTCCTTTTTTTTGCTTATATTTCTTTTTGTTATTACTATTATCATTATCCATTTATGAGTTGGTTTAGACATCTTTTTAAAAATATTACTAAGCAAACCACAGAATATGAAGACTTCACTAAAAGACAACTCATAGACAGAATACGGACGTTAGAAGGTCAATTGAAGAAGGGCCAAACAAAAGTTATCAAAGTACCTAAACGTCCATTCGATATGGAGCACTATCAGCAACGCCGAATCGCATTAAAAGTGGCCTATTTTGGTTGGAATTATTCCGGTTTTACAACACAAAATAATGAGAAAAAGATACCCACAGTAGAAGGTCAACTGTTTAAGGCCCTGGAAAAATGCAAATTTATCACAGACCCGGATTCCTGCAACTTTTCGAAATGCGGCAGAACAGACAAAGGCGTGAGTGGTTTGGGCCAAGTTATCGCTTTGGATGTACGCTGTAGTAAAAAGAAAAATGTTTTTGATCAAGACCAAACATTACCTTTTATTGAAACGCTGAATGCCTTATTGCCGCCTGATATAAGGATATTAGCATGGGCGCCTGTACACCCTGAATTCAACGCTCGATTTGATTGTAAATCACGCACTTATAAATACTTTTTTCAAAAAACGGAACACCTAAACATCGAAAATATGAAAAAAGCCGCCAGCTACATCATCGGCACACA
This sequence comes from Backusella mclennaniae, assembly GCA_024139405.1. Lineage (NCBI taxonomy): Eukaryota > Fungi > Mucoromycota > Mucoromycetes > Mucorales > Backusellaceae > Backusella > Backusella mclennaniae. The sequence goes on along the minus strand of VCJL01000823.1, from coordinate 57,399 downwards.
TGATTTCCGCAATTTCTGTAGGTTGGACCCTTCAAAGAACATCACCAATTATGAACGGACTATTCTTTCGCTTGATATCGGCTTGGCAGAATATGATTATTATCAAGTTACATTGAAGGGGAGGGCTTTCTTATGGCACCAGGTGCGATGTATCATGTCCATTTTGTTTTTGGCTGGCCAAGGCTTGGAAAAACCTGAAGTCATCAAATCTCTATTGGATATCACGAAGGTGCCTGCAAAACCGGATTATCCGATGGCCAGCGACCTTCCTTTGCTCCTTTACGATTGTGAATATGATGATATCGATTGGAAGTATGCTAACGTAACAGACGCAAATACCAAGGCCACAACACCTGAACGTACCTATCGCCATATACACGAACTTTGGAGTGAGCATGTTATCAAAAGTTTACTCTTCAAAACTTCCATGGACCAAATTCAAAATGTAGCCCCAGTCAGTGATGACAAGAATCAGCTGGCAACTGTGTTGCTAGGTGGGGGAAGAGTAATTCGTTCTTCAAAATACTATAATCTACTAGATAGACGTCAAGGAGATTCTGATGAGGTGAAAAAAGAAAAGTATAGATTAAAACAATTGCGCAAAAAATAATATTATATTGTTATTCATTATTAGCAAATTTATTATATACATTTTTTAAATGGACGTGTTCTCTTTGATGTGTAATGTGTAAAATGTGTGTGTATCATGTTTGTGCATGAGATTAATATGTAAAGCAAAAGACATCTATCAGTTGATATCATTAGCCACTAGGTTTACGTTTGTCTGCTTGATGTTGACAAAGTGAATGAATAAGAGATGAAATCTGTATGTCTAAGAAATTCCTAGCGATCTTTTACTAAACTCGTACACTGCGTAACTAATGCTAACTGATGGGACTACTTTAAACAAAGTAGGTCCTAACCCCTTATAAAAACCCTTGACACCATCCTTATACAATGTCCTTTTTGCTGCATCCAAAGCAGATGTATAGCGATATGGATGGGCAGGTGTGCCCTGAGCTTGTAATCTACAAGAGTAAAAAAAAATGAGTCATATTTTATTATATATACACAAAGCATCAGTATTTACCTTGTTCTAATCATATTTAAAGGGTATACGGTGGTGGCACCAATAGATCCACTCACCATACCGCAAGCCCACAAGACCATTACGTTGGGAGTTTGTCCTTTTCCGTTTTCATCTTTGATTGAATTGACATATTGCAAATAAGTGACCTTCATCGTTTCATATATACCCATATCCAGTGCCTGATACGGAAACACGCCCATCAAGCTAACAGCCAAGCCTGGCCAAAAACCTTTCAACCCTTTTGCCTTGTATAAGGATTTGGCGGTATTATAAATCACATACTTTTCTCTATCCATGATGTTTGCTCCAGCCGATGACATTATTCTAGTTTTTAGTGTTTCTACAGGGTAAATACAGAATTGGGCGCAAAGACCAGCCACTCCGCCTGCTATAAATCGAGCACCAACAGGGATAGCGTTTTTATCCTCAGACTGCGTCAATTCCGCTAATACACTTTTTGCTGTTTCAAACACATAAAATTTAATTGCTGATTCAGGTACGATTTTGATGATGTTTAGCCCGTTTCCTACAAAAAACCCACGCAATCCTCCTTGTCGGTATATGCTTTTGAGTCCTGCAACGATAGAAGTTTCGCTGGACGATAAAGAAGTTTGGGTGATTAGATAAACTTTAAGGCGATCAAAAGGGGCCGTACAGGTACGGCTCACAGCGCCAGCCATACCTCCTGCTGCCAGGTATTTATACGCATTGCTCGCAGTTTCGTCTGTATGTGGAATCACTACTTCAGCGTCATGTGTAAGCTGTGTAGATGTTTGATAGTATTGAAAGATTTCTAATATTGTTGTTTCACGAGGTAAAAGCTGTTTTTCTATGTAAATACACACAAGCACAAACCACAATATATCTATATAGACTTACTAATAAAAAGTCTCGCCATTCATGAAAGTCGATGTAACCATTATTTTCTAATAAATGAATTTTTTTAAAAGTAAATCACCCATATTCATTATTCAATAATGTTAAATCTATTTCACCTGTATCTATAGCATGCATAAAATCCCTAATATCCTCCTGAGTTACATGAATTCCGGCCTTTTTTAATGCTGTTCCTATGTCGCTAGGCAACAAACGACAGTCACCTGATTGGTCGATCTCTGAAAACAACTGCCAAAGCTCTTTTTCCTTTTCCAAAACATAGGTTCTAAACTCTTGATAGTCGATAACACCGTCACGAGCCGTGTCACATATTTGTAAAAGATCGGTAGCATAACGCGTATGAGCTGGTAAGTGAGTTAGCTTCAGAAAGCCTCCGAGAATAGCATCCGCGTCAAGATAGCCCTTCTGTTTACTGTCTAAGGATTCAAATAGGCTCTTGATACGTGCTTCCCTCTCGCCCGCTTTTTCATCAAAATAGGGATGTGGTAAATCGGACGAGCTCATTGAAAAGAAAGAATAGAATTTTTTGGATCAAGAGTGTGTCAGTGAGTGAGGAAATGAGTGAATGGGCAGGTGAGTTTATTTTATATATATTTATACATAAATATATATGAAAATGTATCTATCTATTTAACGAATAAGAATATTTTCTTTAAAAAAAAAAAGAGTGCAATTAATTGTAAGAAATATGTCGCTATCTCTAAAACTGTCCCTGGGTTTAACTTCACATGTGGGATAATCTGGCGTTAAATATTGGCCAATTGTTTCTATTCAATACGAAAAAAGCCGTAACGGAAATGCACTAGAAATACGTTTGAAGTTTGAAAATGAGTCTAGTAGTTGAGCGTAGCTATTTATATATGACTTTATATCAGAGCAATATTTATTCTATTATTTTTTAATAGGAAAATAAAGATGTATATTTACAGTATTACCATTGTATGGAACAACGTTTTCTTCTTTTATTATTAAATATTACTTTTTATATTAAGTCGATAAGCCACATGATATATACTTCTTTTCGAGGAACGCCAACAATAATTCAGATGGATGAAAATGACTAAAGTGTATTCTTAGCGCTATCCAATCACATTTTATTGATTTTTTTTTAGCAGATCAACAAATAGGCGTTATTTGATCTGTATATTTCCATTCATACATCTGCATAACCTAAAAATAGATTTAATTGATGTCTTCAGATGTGGTAACTAAAAAATATGGGGATAAACAAAGCAAAGAATCCAAGTATGTGTGTATGTTACAAAAGCTGTCATGAGGCGGCATTTTTTATTAGCATTAGTATTAGTATTAGCAGTAGGAGTAGTAGTAATAGTAGTAGTGTTGTAAATGATATAGTATAAAAGAGCAACGAAAGAAAAAATAAAATAAAAATAAGGCATGACGAGGGAGGTGTGAAGAGTGATTAGAAAGGGGGTAATGTAGGAGGGGAGGGCATAGGAAAATCTTCTACAACACTTAAAGCTCTTCCGCCACAGGCAGTGCGTATATCGTGCTCCATTACTTCAACCATATTACGTGTCATTTCAAAATCATAAAGGTAAGCTTTTGACATCTTGGATATATTGATGGATTGCTCCAGACACCGCCTTGCAAATTCTCGATACTGATCATCGGTATAATTTAGTAATTTTATATAGACCATATTCGCAAATAGAAAACCTAGTAAGGGAATATTGCATTCGTCGTGATGCTTCACCATGATATCTAATGTTTGGGTAATGGCATAGGCTGCGTCTATACATGTATAGAGACATTGTACTGAAAATGGCGAAGTGGGGACATGGTCAGACGGGAAAAAGGCTTGGTTAAGTAAAATTTTGTTGATACTATAATATACATGGACACTAAGAATACAAAATCTAGCAAACTCGTGCACATCTACATGGTAAAGTAGCTCATCACCAACACAACATGACTCAGGCGTGCGAGCTGCCATTTGGTCCAATGAAATAGATTCGAGATCCGGATTTTTCCATTCAAACGGTAAGTTGTCGTAGAATTCAGAAAGTCTGTCTTGCATATTTAATAGGTCAATACCAAGGGTTGTATCTTGCTTTCCTTCGGCTTGGGCTGATAAGAGGCGGCTCATTACATCATGGCGAAGAACCTGTAGTTGAATCATGCAGTACCACTCTGTGTAGATGTAATAATGAATCATTTCTTGAGGTGGCTCAACATTGTCGATGTCCATAAAGTCAAATTGAGGTTTAGATGGAGGTGGCTCAAGTGGGCACTTTGGATGGAATTGACCAGATTCGTCAGATGTATTGGATACTCCCTGAAGTACACGATACCAGGTATTGTAGTAATAGAGACACCATACAAGTAGACTTTCAGTGGTGGTTAATTGGCGACCTTCATCATACAAACCAAGTTCTTGTGCCATTGTAAACGAAATCCACTCATAAATGTAGATAACACCAGGATATCCATTCTGATGGTTACAGTAAGATAAAAGAAAGGCAGCTTGACAATTATCCATAGATGGTTCATCAAAACACTCTGATAGCTGTTCACGCCCTTTAAGACAATACGCCACGGAAATTGCCTTTCCCATGTTGTAATGGGGAGCGTCCGTTACAGTACGCTTACTCCAAACATGCATTTGAAAAGCATTACGAGCAGCCATGGCACATATAGCAGAAACAAGAACCTGGGATGGTTTTCTTTCAGGATCATCGCTACGGTAGCGCTCAAGAAACTCGACAGTATTAATAATAGGAAGACGAATGTTTGAGCAGCAAGGAGTTCGGCAGTATAACTCTACAAGACTGTCTGTTAGTTCAGGTGTGATTTCGACAGGATAGTCACTAGGAAGAGCGTGAGTAGGATGAGACCAAGGATTCCATACACCAAAGGAAAGGCCAGATGAGGTATGTATTGAACTGGTATCGTCAAATTCTACGCTTTGTGCCATACGGTGACGTTCATCTTCCACCTCAGAATCCATTAACTCTGGGTCACGAGGTGAAATATGCATTGTTCGTTTGAACTGATCTACAAGCTTTGAGAGATCATTAAAGGAGTTTACATTACTTTCCACAGAAAGGCCTTTTTGCGTAGTAGTGATTTTCCAAGCAAATGGTTGTAGTGGCTTCTTTTTAAAGGATTGATCAACACGTTGGCCAAAGTCTCGAGTCTTTTGGGCAAAATCTTTTGCCATTTTGTCAAGTGACTCTTGCCACTGGTCCATTACTTTATTCATGGTATTAAGCACTTGGGAAACATGGTTTGCCTTTGGTTCGGTTTTTAGATAAACACATTCAAAGTTGTTTTCAGAGCATCGACTACAGCTCGGGAGGGTCAAATCGCACTGCTGTAGATCTTTATAGCATTTACTGCAAGGATAAACGGAAAATGAGCTAGTAGATGCAACAGGCTTATTTTCTTCCATCACCTCTGAAGTATTGTCTGACAAAAGTGAAAACATTGATTGGTTATCTGACTCAGTTAATGAAGGTGAGTTTAGTTCTGCAGGCGCAACTGTTGATCGAGGCTGTGCTAATCGCTGTAAAGAGATTCCTCTAAATTCTTTGCTTTTGGGCATCCCTTCTCCATTCTTTAAAAGATCACCGAATTTCTTTATACGATCACCAAGTGTTTCTGTTGCTTTTTGAAGTTTTTTTAAAGTGGGTGCTGCTTCTGGGTAAGTGCAAGTTATTCCTCGTCGCTTACATCGAGAACAAGATGGTTTTTGTCGATCACACGCATGTCTATTGAAGGAAAGGGAATAAGCAAAACATATTTTACACTAAGCAAGAATAAACAAAAATAATTGCCTGAATCCTCTGCATCTATAGCAGGCTGCACCCAACGTGTTGTGATTCGACGTTGCTTTCTTAGCAACATCAGCCATAAATTGCTAGCAATAAAATGTTCAAACTAAAGCAAGCTTTTTTATTTATTTATTGTTTATGTGTTGATCACGAAAGGGGAGCAAAGGTACCCTTTTACGTGAAGTTATATTACAAAAAGTAAGTAAAGAGAAGAGATATAAACTAAGAAAATAGAAAGTAGAGAAAACAACTAGAAAAGGGAAAACAACAGGGAGAATCGTTTATAAATGAAATATCAGCCAATGATAAATCTTCAAATTGGCGTCAACACACCCTTATTTCGTCCATGTTCCATATTAATAACAGATAAAAAAAAAATCGAAATCAAAATTAGTTACTTAGAAACAAATACTGTGATCACCATGGTAACCGCTTGTTATA
>VCJL01000823.1:7288-20244 GCA_024139405.1 Backusella mclennaniae | reverse complement strand
TTTCTCATCTCTTTTTTTTTTTTTTTTAAAAAAAATAGCTTTGGGGTGATGCTATGATTGCTGGTGGCTCCATTGCAGTAGTTTGGGGTTGGGTTCTTGTTTCCGTTTTTACATTTGGTGTCGGTCTTTCACTAGCTGAAATTTGTTCTGCATATCCTATTACTGGCGGGCTCTACATTTGGGTATCCAAGCTCGCCCCTCCTGAGTGGGTTCCCATCATGTGCTGGCTCACTGGATGGTGTAACTGGCTTGGTTTGGTAAGGAATCCAACATTTATTAGAAGAACATGTTCTAACTTTTTCTCTTTTTACTTTAATCATTATTTACTTTGATATAAATAGACAGGTAAATACACGAAAATTAAAACTCGTCTTTATTTTCTATTTCTAACACATTTTTTACATAGTTGCTATTACCTCTGCTGATTTGGGTCTAGCCCAATTTATTGCCTCTCTTATTAATATCAGTGACTCCAACGAAAGTCCTAGTATTTACTGGCAGTACGGTATCTTTGTTGTCATTGCAGTTGTACATGGCATTATCAATTCAGTTAGTGTCAGATACAATGGTTTCTTCAACCAAGCATCTCTCTACTGGCATCTTGTTGGTACCCTTATGATTGTCGTTGTGGGTCTTGTCCTTACTCCCAACAAAGCTAGCGGCAAGTGGGTGGTAAAGTATTTCAGAAACATGCATTTTTGACTCGACTTTCTAATTTCTTTTTTGACATCACTATTAGTTCACCTACTTCCAAAATGAAACAGGATTTACAGCCTCTGGCTACGCTTTCTTGATCGGTCTTTTACAATCTCAATATACCCTTTCCGGTTTCGATAGTGCTGCTCATATGTCTGATGAGACTCGTGATGCTGGTCGCAGTGCTCCACGCGGTATCCTCTATGCTATTGGTACTGCCGCCATCGTTGGTTTTATCTTTTTGGTTGCTGTTAATTTCTGTGTACAAGATTTCCAGAGACAGATTATTGACACTGAAATTTATCCTACCATGACACAAGTCTTCCTTGATGGTGTTGGATATAAATGGACTGTTGTCTTTACTACCATTGTGATGGGTGCCATGTTCTTCTCCGGTTCTGCCTTGACTTTGGGTAGTTCTAGAATGGTTTATGCTTTTGCTCGTGATGGTGCCATGCCATTCTCTTATTATCTTAAGCAAATTCATCCCAAGTCTCAGACTCCTATTTATGCCGTATGGTTTAACGTTACCTTTGCCATCATTGTTGGTTTATTGTACATCATCAATGAGACTGCTTTCAATGCTATTGTCTCTGTCAATACCATTGCATCTTCATTGGCTTATTTCATTCCTATTGCTCTTAGAGTCACCGTTGCTCGCAACAAGTTTGTTCGTGGCCCCTTCCATCTTGGTCCATTTTCCGATATCATCAATGTTACAAGTCTCTGTTGGATTTTATTGACGTCTGCTCTCTTTGTTTGTCCTACCGAGTACCCTGTTACTCCTGGTAAGATACATATATTTATTGACACCTATTTTGCTTTGATACTAATTTATTTATATTAATAGATAACATGAACTACGCCATTGTTGTCTTTACTGGTGTAATGGGAGCCTCTGTCCTTTACTACTACTTCCGTGCTCGTAAATGGTTCCATGGTCCCGGCAAGAGTATGGATCCCGATCCTCAATTGGAGGGTGTACCATCCGAAACCACCATCGAAAAGAAAGGCATGCCTGATACCAATGACCATAGTGATTCTACTAGCCAGGCCTCTGGCAGTGATAATGAAGCACAGAAAAATGAAAAATACCAAATTAATGAAGTTGAACGTGCCTAAACTTCTCTAAATCCTCCTTTCCCCTTCCACCATTATATTATTATTAATTATTTCTTAAGTTTATTTCTTGATTCAATATCCCCCATTTTTTTTTATATTACTATTCTATATTCTTTAGAAGAAAAAAGATTAGAAAAAAAAAAGCAGATCATTTGCTTCTTATTTATTTCCTATTGATTAAATAAAATTTGTACTTTGTATATACGAAAATAGAAGACCACTGTTATCAAGGTTTGATCTAATGTATTATTTTAGTCTAGTGATCAAGTTACTGTTGCTAGAAAATGACACTCCGAACAAACTTAAATAATAAGCTATATGCATCAATATGATATTAACAGACAGCAATTTCGTGATATGGATCTGTTGATCCTGCATGTAAGCATGTATTATTACTGTCTTTTTCAAGAAAATAAGACATCACTTCAAATTATCGACAAAAAGGGGGACTATTTAATAATAAAATTTTCGGGATGATTAAATGTTAACCTTGTATGCTTAAGCGCTCAAAACACTACAATCTATTGTATGAAAGTGTCAGACTATCGTTTGAGCCTCTATCAAACTTTTTATTTTATCACTAATTTAAAAAAAGGGGGTCCCTTCCATGTTTATAGTTTATTAAATGCTTTTGAAAATAAAATTAAATAGAATTAGCTTCTTTTTTTTTGCATATTTTTAAACCATGGTAGATGAATAGCAATTCTAATCCTACTTGACAACTTGAAGAAAAATAAAAAACACTCTTTCATTCAGCTTATTTTATTTAAATAAATAGATGGCTTTAGCTAGGCATTAATGCTTGTTTGTGATTGGTCGAGAAGGAGAAGGTGAGCGAGACCTACGGCCGATTTTTTCAAACACAGATAGTCGATTCATCTTTTGCTCTACGTTGGAAACATCTCGATCCTCATCCTCGCTACTCTCAGACGAATCCGAACCTTTAGATTGTAAGCTTGAAAGGCTGGAATGGCTACTTATGCGGAACATGCCACTCAATCTGCTTCCTTTTTTAGATTTTGGTTTTTTCAATTTCTCTTCTTTTTGCTGCTTTTTAATTTTATCTTCAGGGCGAACGACAACGACGGGCACGGGTGAGTGCTGTAAACAATATTTGGAGACACTGTTAATAAACATGCCCTTTAATTCAGACATGCCTCGGGTACCAACAATAAGCATCGATGGTTGATAAACTGTTATCTACTCGTTGATTGCGTATTAATATCACTATTATTATCACCATTTGTTGTTTTCATCATCTACCATGTTTTGTATTGTTTCCTGTACTTTTCCAATCACAAACTCAATAACAGCGCTGATCTAAGCAACAAGATATATGATCAACATCGTCTTTTTCAACAGGGAAACTATTATAGAGTCTACCTTCTTTTCAGGTCCACCTGCTGCCATAATCTTGCTCATAACTGCAGAAGCTCTCTCTTCAGCCAGGAGCTCTTCGTGACGAAGCGTGGCTCGCAAGTTGGGTCTTCCATCTTTATTTATTCGTTTTATTTAACCTTTTATTTGAATATACCCTCTTTTTTTTCTATACCAACCATTTAAATCCAGTGTCAACACACGTAAAACCACAATGTCATCCCCATCATCCATTAATTCCTAAAGCCAGCTAATTAGTTCTCTCTTCACTTGACATTCTTGGTTCGTTAGAATCAACCTCTATGGCCCAATTTAAAGCATAGTCGCTATAATTTGCCAAATCGGTAGCAACAAGGAATGTTCTGCTACGTCTGGTGCGTTGGTAACCTTGTATTTTTCCTCTTAATGTGAAGGAAAGGTCGGGCTGATCCTGATCCGTCATTGTATCAAATGAGACGCCCCGAACGTACTTTTCATTCTGTTGAGGAGCAAGAGCATTCTCGGACATCTTTTAACGGCTAAATAAAAAAAGTACAAAAGAAAAGGATATGTAGTAGGAAATAGTAGAAAAATAGAAAATGAGGAAAATAGTGCCATTCCATTTTGACGTCAGTCCCATGTATCGCTTTAGGTGTGTGTAACATCCAAAAAGTGAGTCGACTTGAACGTTAAATGCTAGGCAATATGAAAAAGGGTCAATGCCATTTTCAAGATCAAGAAAATGTGTGTGTTTTCGATGTTATAAATAATCACCTTTGCGTTACTTTAGAACTGGAAATTAAACTTCATTTTTTTATCCCAAAACGAGATAACTTAATTTGCTCAGCTACGTTGTCGATTGGATTTATCCAATAGTACGCATGTTTGATGTTTACCTCATTAAACTGGCTCATGGTATGCTGAAAAGATTGGGAGGTGCACACAAGATTAAAACCCCTCTTGCAGTTAATTTCACAAAAGGAAGCAAATACCCATATTAAGCAATGAAGATTGAAAGTATCTATTATGGATGGTGCCACACGTTTTAATTGCCAAAGGTTATTTAAATCATACACCTGCTTATGCTTTTGTCTTTATTCTTGTCCCTTTCCCTTTACTATTTTCTTTTTATTATTATCAACAAATTCTAATTCTACATCAGCATATAATATTTAACCCCCATCTTTTCTGCTATTTCTCTTACTTGTAATGTATCAATATTCTGAGAAAAATAATAGTAGCAGCCCCTTGCCTGCAGCAAGATTACAATCTAGGCCTCGCTTTAATACTGGAGAAGAATATCCTCTTCAACAGACTTCATACTCTAGTGGTGGTGGAACACCGCCATATAATACTCCCTATAGTGAACCATTAGGTTATTATGATACTCCAATGACCGGTCCTGATGCTATGCAGCAGCCGCTATTAAATCATCCTACTAGCCCATCGTCAATGTCCTCCTCTGTGAAAATCGGAAATGTGCAATTCGGCGGGAGCAAGTCAAATATGGTAGGAGGAGGTCCTGTCGAAAGCGGAATGGCACCTAGACGCCAGACAAGAAGATATAAAACAAGTAAGTAGGCTCACTTCACTATTTTGACATCTGTCAATGCTTGTCAGTTAGTAGAAAATATATACAAACTAGGATATTAAAAAAAAAATCCACTACTCTAAATTTTTTAGTTCGAAAGGTTAAACTAACCGGTGGTAACTTGGTTCTTGATAACCCCGTTCCTAATAAGTATCTCCAAAGAGTGCAACGCAAAGACGAGAACGAGTTCACTCATATGCGATACACAGCTGCAACGTGTGATCCCGCTGATTTTCAAAAGGAAAATTACAAGCTGAGACAGAATCTTTTGAACAGAGAAACCGAGCTTTTTATCGTCTTGACAATGTATAATGTAAGTGGCAATATCAATTTGACATATGTGATGACTCCCCCCCCCCATTTTCCAGAGTTAATATTGGTTTTGGGTGTTTCTAGGAAGACGAGGTACTCTTTTGTAGAACGATGAATGGTGTTATGAAAAATATAACTCATCTTTGCTCCCGCAACCGATCTAAAGTATGGGGTGCAGCAGGCTGGAAAAAAGTGGTGGTGTGCGTTGTATCTGACGGTCGTACTAAAATCAACCCACGTACTCTTTCTGTTTTAGCGGCTATGGGCTGCTACCAAGATGGTCTAGCAAAGAATGTTGTAGAGGGTAAGCCTGTTACAGCTCATATTTACGAGGTAAGTGTAAAGCTTTTTTTTTCATTTTTCTTATTTTTATGTAACGTTGTACTATTTTTTATTGTAGCACACGACCCAATTATCAATAGATGCAAATATGAACTTCAGAGGATCAGAAAAAGGAGTGGTTCCAGTCCAGATTCTTTTCTGTCTTAAAGAAAAAAATCAAAAGAAAATCAATTCTCATCGTTGGTTCTTTCAAGCATTCGGCCCTCTCTTAAATCCAAATGTGTGTGTTTTGATCGATGTTGGAACAAAACCAGGAGGCCAGTCCATCTACAATCTTTGGAAATCCTTTGATATCAACAAAAATGTGGCAGGTGCCTGTGGTGAAATTAAGGCCATGTTGGGAAAAGGAGGAGTTCACCTTTTGAATCCGATTGTTGCATCACAAAACTTTGAGTACAAAATGTCAAATATTCTTGACAAGCCTTTGGAGTCTGTATTCGGTCATATTTCTGTTTTGCCTGGTGCTTTTTCAGCATATCGCTACACAGCATTGCAAAATGATGCAAATGGTGAAGGACCACTTGAAAAGTATTTCCTGGGTGAAAAGATGCACGGAAGTGATGCAGATATTTTTACAGCCAACATGTACCTTGCTGAAGATCGTATTCTATGTTATGAACTTGTGGCCAAGAAAAAGTCGGCTTGGGTGTTACATTACTGCTCAAATGCCTCTGGTGAAACAGATGTACCTGATAATATTCCAGAGTTTATATCTCAACGTCGTAGATGGTTAAATGGTTCATTCTTTGCTGGTATTTACTCTATGGTTCATTGGCGCAAGGTTTGGAGCTCTGATCACTTTATCCTCCGTAAACTCCTATTCATGTTTGAAGATCTCTATCAACTTTTCAATCTGTTCTTTTCATGGTTTGCTATCGGTAATTTCTACCTTGTATTCTACATTATGACAACTTCAATGACATCTGACTTTTTGGACCCTCGACCCTTCTCTGCTAATGTTGCATCCGTTATACATACCGTTTTGAATTACATTTACGTAATGCTACTCATTATTCAAGTTATTATTGCACTCGGAAATCGTCCACAAGGTTTAAAGTGGGCATATACCCTCATTATTGTGTTCTTTGCGTTGTTGATGGGCTATGTGCTGTTTTGTACCGCATGGATTACGGTGGTTGGTGTTCGCTCTGCTATTGATACTGCCTCTTCAAGTCCTAATGACAAATTTTTGGCATTGATCAAGCAAAATTCGTTTAGAGATGTAATTGTTTCTGTCTGTTCAACCTATCTGATGTACTTTATTGCAAGCATACTGTTTTTGGATCCTTGGCATATGTTTACCAGTCTTTTACCTTATATCTTCATGTCTCCCAGTTATATCAACGTGTTAAATATATATGCATTTTGTAACACACACGATGTTTCATGGGGAACAAAAGGTGACAACTCGGTATCTACTGACTTGGGTGTTGTGAAAGCAAAGAAAGGCAAAGATGGTGAACACACAGTTGAAGTCGACTTGCCTACAGAACAAAAGGATTTGAATGATCAGTATGAAGAAGCCTGCCTCGAATTGAAAACACACTTCGAAGCTCCGCATCAGAAACGAGACGCAAAGACAAAACAAGAAGATTACTACAAGTCTTTTAGAACAACGCTGGTTCTAAGCTGGATTATAACAAACATGATTTTGGTAACAATAATTACAAATGGCCAAGATGTTTTGAAATGGTTCGGCGATTATGAACACAGAACAACCCTCTACCTTGGCTTTATTCTTTGGTCAGTTGCTGGTTTATCTGCTATTCGCTTCGTTGGTTCTGTACTTTATCTTTTCATGAAGATTTTCACCGGATAAATTTTTAATACCATTATCCCTTAAATATAATATAAATTCTCTTTAATAGTAAAGGGAACACATCTTTAATATTAATTTCTGCATTTACTCGCCAAATTTTAGACAAAATAAATAATTCTTTATTGCATCGCTCCATTTCTCTTCGCTTTTTATTTAATTTACTCAATCTAAAAATAAATAAATAGAAATCAACATGCTGTTTTTCTTTTCTTTATGTGTTGAAATCACTGTATAGACATCTTATTCTATTAATATTATCTTTATATTAAAAAATTATACTACTTGCTAATTTAGGCGAATGAATGAGTGGACATTGCTTATTCTACATAAAAAAAATGTTATTTCATTACCAAATGTGCAACGTTTGTTGCCACATATTATGGATCACCGCCTTACTCTTAACCAATCAGAATTGTTCTTCTCATCAGGCACCCACTATTGCTTATAGCAAACCTTAAAATATAAGTCAACAAGGGAGAAATCATGTACTGCAGGGTCTTCATTTTTAAGATAATCGCATATACCCGAAAAAAAATAATTTGTTTTTCGCATATTCTCGGTAAAAACACCTGGAGGTACTTGGATGAAAATGCTCCTATCAATTTTTGGAACAGACTCGTGTGACAGTACTTCTCAAAAAAAAAAAAAGATCCAGAGCCATTTGCTACTCGATTTCTCCTATCACTGATCGTAATAGGCTTCAAAAGACAAGACATCCTCTAGATGAATGTGGAGAAAAAGAAATATCTCTTCATTAAAATAATAATAATAAGCTAGTGTTACGTTTAGAGAGATATCATACATCTTTTTTTTTTGTATTTTAATAGAATCTGTTTTCAAATTACTCTGAATTGAATTTGTAGTAGCGAAAGAACAAAAATGGATGTGTCCTTAAGGCAACCTATCGCAAACCACAAAGAGTGTGATTAATATCTCCATATATAGCCATGGAAAATAATCTGGATTTGTACGACGTTGACTGAGTTGGCTCAGACCACTGAGGGTCTTTTGAGCACTCTGCCTATTTCGTGTTAGTTCACTTCGAAGTCTTTATAAGAGCTAAAATGTGTGCTGTCTTGACCAAATACTGAAATTGGAACTAACTTGTTTTTTTATATTTATCATGCTGGTTTATTTAATAACAAATTTTTCTTAAATGCTTTTGTACATATACTATTTTAAGAATACCAGAATTGGTTATATAAGTCGATATAACTGCATGATAACAGAGATATTAAATGATGTTTTTCCAAATATTCGGGTTCTACGGTACGATATTACATTGAAACGGGTAAAAATCAAAATTAACAATTTCAAAAAAAAAATTGTTACCGCTGGAGTTCCTACCATATGTATATAATCTAATCTATATTATTTCTCATTCGAAGCATAAAAGATTTTCATATCACCTATTAGCTGTATCTGACTTAAATATTATATCGAATAACGAACAGAAAATAAAACAGTAAAATACACTTTTCCATGATTGACTATACATGGTAATAATGGATAATTGGTGGAAATAAGAGGTGCTCCGATTTATTCTTTATTTTATAATTCTATCATGAGGACAAGGAGTGGTTCATCAAATTCTGCTGGAATACAAATCAATATATATAATTATAGTGGTCCCTCGATGAATTCCCCATTCGATAAATTCTCATCTCGATAAATACACCATTTTTTTTTCTGTCCTTTAATTTACACAGTTAAATTCCCATTTGTCGTTAAATTCACTACTTTTGATTGGTACCCAAAGAGATGAATTTATCGAAGAGCCACTGTATTAATATTGATTTTGGATATATAGATTGAATCAAAGCACTATTATCACAGTACTCCATCGTTCAAAAATTTTTATATAAATGAAATAACTTGGAAATAAAAAAAAAGAAGTTATTAGCCACTTTGTACATAACTCAATTTAGCACATAGCTCAATTAAATAGGTTAGAAAGTTATACGCAAAATTAGCCTAAATGTCTCCTCTATTGATAACGAGATGAAAAATTAAGGTTTATTTTCCAATAAAATTAATAATGAAATCAGGAGAGATTAGCTAAATAGTATAACAGCTACATAACTCCAATTTATACAAAGAATTACAATACGGTAAGTAGGTTTTCGGTGAAAATTCCTGATTTTTGATTCCCATGCTTCCGTATCTTTTGTTGCTATTGCTCTGATTATTTTTTCAAGTCTGGAATAGTAGATTGTTCATAAGAAAAGCGCTGTGCGGCAGCATTATCTCCCAAAATTTTCTGATGACCACTTTCATCTAAATACTGCTTGATCATTTTCTGTGCCATTATTTTTCCACGAAGTTTATCGCAAGTACTCTTCAAGTGACCATTTTCGAATTGGACATTTTCAAGTTGTCGCAATAGCAATTCGTTTTCTTTTGTCAATGAATCAATCATGGCTCTCATCTCGCTATGTTGCTGGTTTCTTTTCGCTCGATATTTAGCAGACGCAGTTTTATTACGTGTTCTTCTTTCCTGGAGAGATAATGGCATATTTGATAGTATGGTATTGGAAGAAAGCGAATCTATACGATAGGATATTGATGATGATGATGTTTTTCTATGCTTATATGAACCATACGATGAATGTACTGCTGCGCTAGCTTGGGCTATGCCATCCCGAGTTTCACTGATTGGGGCTGGCTTGGGCCTATTTTTTAACGCATACAAAGAGTTTGGCGATGAAGAAGTAGACCAAGCTGAATAGTTTGAGCTAGAATAAGAAGTAGGTGATAGTGATATTGCTCTTGAATCCAGGTAGTTTCTGGAAGTGCCCATGTCTGATTTGCTAGATTGGGATGACGGAGATCTACATGAATTGGAAGATTCTGAATTGTTTCGGTATATTTCATTTCTTGGAGGATTCTGTGAATTAGCAGATAGAGTAATTGTTGATATAGCCATAGGCTTAGAATGCAACTGTTTTGGTGGTAATGGTGTGAATAGAGACATTATATGGAATGTTTATAATAGCAATGAAATGAATAAGAAAAGAAAGTATAGCTACCCCTCTTTTTTGAATCAGTTCATTTATATTAACTGATTCAATATGAATCATATGAAATTTTATTAATAAAAGTGTGATCCACGTCATATACCAATTATGTCGTGGAAACGAGCCACAGTTAAACTTTATTCTATATACAGCCGAGTAAACATAAATATTTCTAATGCGAACAATCAATCATGGGCCAGTTGACAATGATACTAATGCTATACTTCACTTATTAATCTATAGCATCGTATAGTTGACGTTCGAAATTCAATTCACTCAGCTCCTTAATACCTATAGTATACTTATTTTATAAACTAAAACAAAGATTGGTTTTATTTTAGGAGATAAAGGGGTATTAGCTTAAAAAAAAACACCAGTAAGAATATTAGATATTTGTTAGAATTAAAGTAAGCTTGGCAATAAACTGCTGATGGGATATATTGCACTCATACTTTTTTATCTTTTGCATAATCTCAAATCGCAACTTGGGTGTTTATCGGCTGGTAACAGCAGTTGCCAATAAAACTAATCATGCCAATGTACAGATGTCATCTTAAACCGAGAATAAGCACAGACTAATGAAACACAATCACGGCATTTTATTTCTGTCCAATTTTATTTTTCAAATCTCTAAATGGAAAGTTTTCAACGCTTTTGCACCTGTACCCCTGCGTCAAATATGATTTGACATTGCATGGCAAGATATTATTCTGATTCAACATACATATATCGAAACCGGGGATTCCTTTTAAGAAAATATCATATCAATATCTCTTTATTAAAATAGTTATTTTCAATTTATTACTGTTTGGCTCATGAAAAAAGGAAGAAAAAAAAAATGAAGATTAAAGTGCAGTTTATGGTTGAAAAAGTAAAAGAAAAAAAATGAAATAAAAGTATGTAATGCTTGAAAAGTGTCTGAGCTCATTAATCCTCTTTTTCTTTTTTGGCACCACTCGGTTCTTCAGACTCTTCTTCTTTTTCCTCTTCTTTTTTCTTTCCTTCAGACTCCTCTTTGTCCTCAGGTTCTGATTCCTCTTTATCGGAGCTATCGTCTTTATCTTTATCTTCCTTTTTTTCTTCAGAAGCTTTAGGTGGAGGAGGAGCCAATGGTGAGTGTGGTGGTGGTGGTGGTCCGTGAGGTGGATGTAGCGGTGCTAATCCAGGATGAACAGGTCTAGGGAGGAACGGAGGTGGTGGAAAAGGACGACGGAAGCCATATGGCCCAGGCTGATTGAGGGCTGGGCGCATAAAAGGCTGAGTATTAAAGGGAGGTTGAGCGGCTGCTGGCTGTGGCACTATTAATCTAGCAAGTTCTTCGAATGCTCTATCAACTTCTTCCTTCTGACTGTTGCTACTCTGTGTAAGAGGGTTATTAATCATTCTTTTCGAAAGTTGTTTACGAGGATGAAGTTGACGACCATCGTGTGATACATCACTGGATGAAATCACCAAACCACCACTAAAATATACATGTATTTAGTATTTTGTCAAGTAAAAAAATTGTATGCTCTTCCAAATAATCTTACCGTTTAGTTTCGGCATCGGCAACGGTTTGAGTAGCAGAAGTTGCTAAAATGTACGTAAGAAGAGCAAAAGAAAGTAGCTTCATTTATTTCAAATAATTAATTCGAGAAATAGAAGAGAGAAAATTAAATATTTTTTTGTATTATTTTATCTTATCAATGGCATTTTCTTTTATATGAATTTTTTAAAAATGAAATAAATCGAGTCATCAATCAATATCAGGTATCGCAGTACTTTCTAGTAATGGAAGTATTAATGTGCCCTGAATATGTTCAATGTCATTTTGATGAGGTATTCTCTCCTGATTTACTAAAATGATACATTTTAATTTTTAATTTTTTTCTTTCGACGATAAAAGAACGAGTAACTTTTTCTCCCCCTGTTTTTTAACCTTTATCGGAAAAAAAAATTTGGTGACAATAAAAATAGTTCTTTGTCGTCAAAAAAAAAAAAACTAATTGCAGAATTATTTTGATGTCACTACTTTTTAATATCTGACAAGAAATGGTAACTCGATATCATTAATCTAGTTGTTGTAGATCGTTAAGAAGACACCTTTTCTCATATATACTTCTAGAAAATCATTGGCAGATTATAATGCCTCAACTGATCAAAGTACCATTTTTTAAAAAAAACGATACCAAGTGTAATCACAGACATTAAAATAAAGATCAAAATTAGAAGTACGTGCACTATTTCTTGGCTTAATATGAAAATATGGAGAACTATTTAACCCAGGGGTAAAAAGTAATTGCCCTTGATACCCCTTGCTCCTCATTATTTCTTCTATTTCAAGTAAACCGGTTCTTATTTTATCTATTTTAGAGTATTATATACTTTTAAATGCGAGAGAATTTGTCAATAGACCGGAATAAAAACAGATAATACTACTTAAATGAGATTTCATTTTACGACATAGTTGTCAAATCATCGGTATGCTTACCGACATTGCCAAGTATTATGCTTAAAAACCATTATTAGGTGATTATCTGTCATTATGATGTTATTTGATCGTGCTAATGTAGTTTTTAATAGTCAAACTATTGCTATATTATACACATGTCATTGTTATTATAATTACTATTTTTACTATTATTAATAAATCTTTTTTTTTTCTCAAAAAAATGGAAATATGCACATTCTGTTTTATACATACCTTATGTATATTTTTAGA
>VCJL01000819.1:5346-17168 GCA_024139405.1 Backusella mclennaniae | reverse complement strand
AAAAAAAAAAAAAGTATTTCCAACCTTTGCAATACCGGCCAATCCATCCTTATATTCTTCCTCAGGAGTGGTACCAAGTGCCTTGGCCATAACACGGTTCTTACCGTAGAAGAAACGGGAAGACTTGAAGTCGTTACGGATCTCTTTAAGATATGTATTACGCATGTCCTTAACAGAAAACAAATATAAATATCCGTATTCATCTACACATTCTTGGACCTATTATTATGCACAACAATAGTAATGATATCCAGTATTAAAAAAGCCAAATTGAAATAGTTAGCAAATGAAACGTTATAGTAACAATAATAGTACAAATAGTCGCTTCAAAGAATCATATATTGTTGACAGTGGTCAACTTTATGAATCAGAGAATCAAGAAAAAAAAACCAAAAAAAACACATACGTCCTGGATCAACTTTTCTTTTCCTTCACGACCCTTCTTATCGGTTTGTGTTAAAGAGACTAATAGATATATTAATTTTTTAAACGTATTTACACAAAGATCTCGAGCATTGACTTACCAACTGTACTGCGCTTAGACTTGGGCATATTTTATTGTTATTCAAGAAATACAAAACCCTCTTTCTCTCTCTCACACATCTTTTTTTTTATTTGACTTGTGACTCCATTAAATTTCCACTTGCTGTTAACTGAAAAGAAAAGTAGTCACATGTTATAGTAGCCACTTTCGTAGGTTTAAAGTACTGTCCAATAAAAAAGAAGTAGAAGATCAATTCGAATAAAGCATGATTCGGTCGTTTTATAGAACCTCTTCAAATACTTGACGCTTATCTAACATCAATCTGCCTCTTACAAGTAACTAAAATGTAATCATAGAAAATATAATTCAAAATAATATACTTGTACTAACCCATTTGTTAGAATTGGCCAAGTCCATCGACTTTCTTTCTTTCGTTAAAATCGCTTTAAAGACGGTGGAGTATGTTTTTCTCAAAAAAAAAAAGAAGAGAAAGCTGGAACAAATGCTATAAAACGAATAAAACCTGTTAATAATTATGCATGTCTAATTGAACGCAACCAAAATCAACTATAGTTTCGTATTCTAAGGTAAGTAGAAGTAAGCTTATTTTCATTCTCAAATATAAACAAGACTAAATTCTTTAAAGTTCAGCTGTTCGTTATTCTCGAGTGCTATGTTGAAAGATACTAGGGTATCTCGAAGTGTTTTTTACCCTTATTAAATGATATTGAAATCAAGACTGGATGCATACATTCACCTTTTTTTTTTTCTTTTTTGTTCCCAGGAAAAAAAAGGAGTGGCAATAACTTTGGCCAAGGTCTCGTTATCACTACTTCTAAAAAGGGGAAATGGTTTTTTCTATTATTTTCTATTTCCTTTAGTGTGAATAATCGAAGGGTCATTACTGTACATCTAAAAAGTAAGAAGAAAAAAGGGAGTGAAAAAATATAAAAGAAAAAAAACCTTTGAGGAAAAAGTACAGATAGAATGACCCCCTTCCATTATGCCTGAAAAAATCAGTTTTTATTTTCTCCTGCTTGATCTGAACATCTTCTAAAATATAACAACTTCCGATATTACATAATAAAGGATATCAATGTCGTCACTTTGAATAGATCTTTACTGGTATTTAAGTATAAATTATATTTATTATTGTACAAGAGCTTCTACATTCTGTTTCGCCATTTTTTAATGGGTAGAGTTAAAGCACAATCAAATCAACAAATAAATAAATAAGACATATTTTTTTTTCCTTCCTTATCTTTCCCTCTTTTATGCTCGACATAGGAATTCCAACGATATTCAAAATATTAGAAAGCTACCCAGGAGTTGAAAGTGTTAACTGCAAAATGCAAGCTTTTTATGTATTGAACGATATAGTATTGAAAGGTATCATCTAGATACAGGTAATGCAATTGGATCTAATTTAACTAAGCTAATTAAAAATCAGTTGAAATAACAATTCATTTCCAAGGTACCAAGTAATATAATACTTAATTGCAGCCTTTATCAGACACTCGATGACTTTTTGAATTGCTGATTTTCATTTACCATCTCACTCACTAAGCTCTCAATTTCAGTTGATCAAATAATAGTCACAGTTTGATATACTCTATATCATCCCAATACCACCTCTTCTAATAGCCATGAGCCACGAGCCACTTAGAGCCTTATTTATAAACTTAGCATGTCGATCCTGAACCTTAGGATCTATTAGCGGTTTGATGATCTCTTAAATACTACTGAAAGTTGAATGCGTACCAGAAACAAATAGAGCTTCAGTTAAAATCGAGAATAAGTAACATGTTGTCCGTCACATTTGTAAATTCGTTTCTTTTTTTTGAGTGAATAAAATCGTTGAATATCCGTTTTTAAAAAAAAATGTTATGAACATAAAAATACAGTTAATACTTTTTTGACATTTATTAACTGATACATTTAAATCCACATTGTTTATTAAATAAAATTCATTTATCAGCCTTGGTAAGTTCCAGAACTGCACGGATTAACTGAGGTTTCAGTTTTGCATTCAGTTTTGCATTCAGTAATCGTGTTGTCTGATTACATAAGCATCATTACTGCTTAACTACTTATAAAGTTCTGGGATTGAGCTGGATTAAGTAATCTTACACCATTGTTTGTTTGAATGGAAGGTTGGTTACTACTGGAGGAATCACTTGGAAGAAACACTATTTTTGTTCTAGGAGCCTTGGATAAAGAGGACAGGGTTTCAAGATAACGTATCTGTATTGCGGATGGCGCACTTAACATATCTGCTGCCTCTCTCATAAGTTTTGCAGAGTCAACTTCTGCCTTTGCAGTGATGATTTTAGACTCGCCGATTCGTCGTGCTTGAGCGGCAGCTGAAAGCGACTCCTGGAGTTCCTTGGAGAAATTAAAATCTTTGATAAGAATCGATTCAATCTGAATATGACAAAAAGAGTTAGTTTTTATTTTCTTGTTTAATCAACTTTTTCTCTAATGTAGTTGATTTATCTTTTACCTTAACACCCCATTCATTAGCAACTCGACTCGTTATAGTTTGTACTTCCTTTAAAATCATATCTCTGCTCTCAACACATTCCTGTAAAACCTTTCCACCTAAAATATGACGAAGTGTTGTCTGCGTTCTACACATAAAATTATTAAAGACAATAACATAAAATATGTTGATTTATGCTACCTTTCTACTAGAGCTTTCTTTATATCGCTTACTCCATATGTGGCTTGATAAGGATCGATAATACACCAATATAAAACACTATCGATTCTAACCGTAACGTTGTCCTTTGTCATAATATATTGAGACGGTATATCTTCAATTTGCATTTTGACATCAATTCGGCGAATGCTCTCCGTTGTAACATTGATCTTTGTGATAATACAGTAATTGGTATTTTGGTTCAACGAATATCATTTTCTAAATAATTCCATACCTTTACTAAGCCGGGATCAACGCACTTATAAAACTTTCCAAAGCGTGAAATTAAACCAACATTTCCTTGCTGAATTGATTTATACGGGCTTGGGCACACTATACAACATGGAATCTGTTTGGCACGTTTGATTTTGCCCGTGTACCGAAATTATTATTTGTTGATTTTTATAAGAAAAAAAAATAAGAAAAAGTCGCGTATAGTATCGGTTTCTCTTACTGATACTTTACCGTTCCAAAAGCCCCAATAATTGATCCTAATCCATTGATCATGTTGCCATACCATCCCTAAATATAATATATAATTTCACTGTCTATGAGCCATATATATAGATATATATATATATATATAAAGAGACATTACATGTTCAATGGAACTGATATCTAATTCAAGCGCAAAGCTTGGTTGCAATCCATTAATACCAAGTTGACCGGATGGTTCTACAGGTACCGATATCGAAGGAGCGGCAACCGAGCTATGTAAAGACCGGTTTAGTGGCTGATTATCCTCATAACTACTCATCCTTGTGATTACTTTTGGAGAGAAAAACGAAAAGAAAAATTTAATGCTGCCTTGAATAAATATAAAAATGTTTTGGAAAAACAAGAGCATGTCCTTGTGATCAGGACTGCTACTGCTAAGCAAACTGACTTTATGCATTTAAATATACTCACAGGTCTTCTTCTGTAACACAGCTTTGCAAATTATAGAAGTTGACGTTCGTCAATATCCTTCATTTGGGACACTTGTAAATAGTACGTTATACTTAAATATATCACATGTTGTTGGATTCTTAAAATATATAATCACTTTATAATATTTACTCATCATCTTTATCCTTTACTTTGCCCACACTAGTAATGAGTAAACAGTATGACCCAGCAGGTATTCAAACCATCACCCTTAACAACCAAAAATATCCATTTTTCAGTCTTTCTGATCCTTATGTAACCAACCGGAGTAGATGATATAAGCCACATCAAAATCGCTAAGCATGGTGTCCAACTTTCGTATGCAAGAGAAGTCGATATTAGTAGCGATATCCCTCATGTACAGTGTTTTTACTAAATATTCATAAGCAAAAAAGAAAATAACCAATTCTTTTAAAAAAGGTATTCTATACCACGATGATGAATTGTATTGGAGAGACGATAGGTTTCATGGGATCAGTAATATAGATCCATATTGTACCAACCAATTTTAAATTCTAACTGTCTTTTGTTTCTATCTTTGAAAAAAAAAGTTTCCTTGCTGTATCATTTTCCCTAATCCCTATAAGCGAGTCAAGCAAGGCAAGTGAAGTAAAAAAAAAAATGTTTATATAATATTGTATTATGTAATACGGTTACTCTCCAGGGACGGTTGGCCTAGTCACAAAATTTGGAAAGTTTTATAAATGCACTGATCCCGGGTTGGTGAAGGTAAGCGGGATATTTATAAGGAGAAAAATAAGAGCTGATAAATTACGTAAAGGTCAACCCGATAACAGAGCGCTTAAAGCGCTGTGATATTACGATGCAGATTACAAATATCCCTAGACAAGATGTGATTACGAGAGTTAGTGTGTTGATAGTCACGCTTGTCATACCTAAATTAATCTTTTCATAATAGGATAATGTGAGCATTTCTATCGAGTCTGTTATTTATTGGCATGTTATAGATCCTTATCAATCGATTTATGGGGTTGCTAATGTTGAGTATGCACTTGTTGAAAGGTATATATGCTGTTTTATATAAATATACAAACGACTGTTCATTGATATTGACTCAAAAAAAGAGCAAGTACATGCCTACGTGATGTTTGTGGTGGGCATTCGGTACAAGAGCTGATTGAAAACAGAGATGAAATTTCAAATGAATTACAAATCATAATAGGCCCTATTGCTAAAACATGGGGTCTAAAAGTGAGTTTCATTAATCTGAGTTTTTTTTTGCTGATTTCAAATATCTTTCTTACATAATCATGCCATTCTAGATTGAGTCTACCCTTGTGAAGGACATTACATTTTCCCAGCAGCTTCAAAATTCGCTTTCATCAGCAGCTCAGGCTAAAAGACTCGGTGAATCACGGGTAATTACTTCTAAAGCAGAAGTTGAGGCTGCTAAACTTATGCGTGACGCCGCAAATATGCTTAATACGCCTGCTGCAATGCAAATTCGTTATCTTGACGCACTACACACGATGGCTCACAATGCCCCCGGACAAAAAACTATCTTTGTACCCTTATCAAGTGTTTCCAATACGTAGCTGTAGAGAATAGCTCGTTTTTTTTCATATTATATTATATTTTTCTAATATATTTATGCTTTCTCCCCCAATCATTTAAAGTTTCATATCTAACGGAGTAATTTGTCGGGAAAAGACTGTAAAAATAAATGATCCCGACCCTATACAATTTTGAAATTAAATACCCGATAGTTCCTCGGAACCATACAGGGGCATATTAGATAAGAGGGGGATAATGATGATAAAGCCACAAAAAGCATCATTAAAAGTGTCCAGTATATATGTATGAGCTTTAGGCTTCATGATAAAATTTCCGGGGGTTATTTTAAAGTTTAAAAAAGAAAGAAAACTTGTGGCTAACGGATCTTGATAAAGAATAGATGATTAGTCGGGGATAGATTTAAACAGTCCAGTTAAAAGCGATAATAGGCCAAGCACCATTGTCGTCACTTGCTTACATCATCCGAGTGGTATATAATCGCTCACATTTTTTGGTGTTTTTGATTTTCTTTTTCTTTTTTCAATTTATCTCATTTTCTCGAGTAATATACATTAAAAATGGTTGAAGCTGTGTAAGTTAAACTACAATGGACTGTTAATAAAACGCGATACTAATGTTCTTTTTTTTTTCAGTGCTGATATTGGTCTCATTGGTTTGGCTGTCATGGTACGTTAAACATCTTCGCGTTATTATTATTATTTTTTGCTTATCTTTCTGTAAAATAGGGTCAAAATCTTATCTTGAACATGAACGACAATGGTTTCACTGTCTGTGCCTACAACCGTACCACCTCCAAGGTTGATGACTTTTTGGCTAACGAGGCCAAGGGTAAGTTTGGCAACAGCTAGTTATAATAACATGCATCTCATACATACTTTTATAGGTACTAACATTGTTGGTGCTCACTCTGTTGAGGAGCTTTGTGCCAAGTTGAAGCGCCCAAGAAAGGTTATGTTGCTTGTCAAGGCCGGTTCTGCTGTTGATGCTTTCATTGATCAATTGCTTCCTTTCTTGGAGAAGGGTGATATCATCATTGATGGTGGTAACTCTCACTTCCCCGATTCCATCCGTCGTGCTAAGGAATTAGAAGATAAGGGTATCCTTTTCGTTGGTTCTGGTGTTTCTGGTGGTGAAGAAGGTGCCCGTTATGGTCCTTCTTTGATGCCCGGTGGTAACGCCGCTGCTTGGGAGCACATCAAGCCTATCTTCCAGGCTATCTCTGCCAAGGCTCCTGATGGTGCACCTTGTTGTGAGTGGGTCGGTGAATCTGGAGCCGGTCACTACGTCAAGATGGTTCACAACGGTATCGGTAAGTGGATAATAAATACGTGACGTATTATTTATGACAAAGATTTAATATTTATTTTTGTGTTCAAGAATACGGAGATATGCAATTGATTTGTGAAGTTTACCAAATAATGAAGGAAGGTCTCGGTTTGTCTCACGATGAAATGGCCGCCGTTTTCGAAGAATGGAACAAGGGTGAATTGGATTCTTTCTTGATTGAAATTACCCGTGATATTCTTAAATACAGAGACACTGATGGTTCTCCTCTTGTTGAGAAGATTCGTGACACAGCTGGTCAAAAGGGTACTGGTAAGTGGACTGGTATCGACTCTCTTGATCGTGGTATCCCTGTTACCTTGATCGGTGAGGCTGTATATGCTCGTTGTCTCTCTTCTTTGAAGGACGAGCGTGTTCGTGCTTCCAAGATCTTGTCTGGTCCCAAGCCTTCTTTCTCTGGTGACAAGGCTCAGTTCATCAAGCAACTCGGTCAGGCTTTGTATGCCTCCAAGATTGTATCCTATGCTCAAGGTTTCATGTTGATGCGTCAAGCTGGTGCCGACTATAACTGGAAGTTGAACTTCGCCGGTATTGCCTTGATGTGGCGCGGTGGTTGTATCATTCGTTCCGTTTTCTTGGGTAAGATTAAGGACGCCTATACCAACAACCCCGAACTTGAGAACTTGTTGTTCGATCCCTTCTTCCAACAGGCTACCGCTGATGCTCAAGAATCATGGAGAGCTGTCATTGCTCAAGCTGTTACCATGGGTATCCCCACTCCCGCTCTTTCCACTGCCTTGAACTTCTATGATGGTCTCCGTCACGAAATCCTCCCTGCTAACCTTCTCCAGGCCCAGCGTGATTACTTCGGTGCTCACACCTATGAGCTCTTGGATGCTCCTGGTAAGCACATCCACACCAACTGGACTGGTAAGGGTGGTAATGTCAGTGCCTCCACATACGATGCTTAAGTGTTAAATTCATTATTGAAATGTATATATTTTCATATCATCATTGATCATACTTTATGGAATAAAATAATAATAAAGTCCATACATAATAGCATATGAGGATGATATGCTTATTTGATATAAATATAAAAAACAGCTTTTTTTACCCTTTTGAATTTACATTTATTAAATATGATACGATGGATGTTAATTATATCTAAAAAAGCTAGTGATATCGGCACTTCTCGATTTATTTCGTAAACTAATATGCGTACATTGTCCAACTTTGTTAAAAAAAGTATAATCACTCCCTTCAAATTAAAATACAATTATGAGAAATGCCATTTCCAGAGATGATTAAATGTATTTAAATGAGAAGTGAATTATTCTTTAAGAACAGAGAGATTACAGTGATAGTATTTGCAATATGGTTGATATGGAAAATGTTGGTGTTGTTGAGGACAAGGATCGCTGTTTATAAAAACTAACCCCAATATATTTTCTGGATCAAGTGCATCATGTCCAAAAAAACAATTCGAAACTCAACCACTACCACGTAGCACAGAGAAACCACGCCTGATAAGATTATAAATTCGTACAATAGCCAAAGGCTCAATATGTAAAGTGATCACTGTAGACTCGATTACTCGCTCCATATTCTCAGAAAAATGCACCGTTTGGTCAAATTAAATATAATTTCACAAAATTCTATAGTTTAAAAAGTGCGACTTTCACTGTATAGTTAATTTGTGGAGATGGTAGCTCTGTGAGAAAAGCACAGGAAATAAGGTTAACATGAATTGATAAACTGAGCACTGAAACACAAAGCGGCCTGTCTCCCAAAAAGGGAACCTTTTTTTTTGCGAGACATTCGTATTTATCTTGACCCCTTTTTTAAAAACTTCATTCTCTTTTATTTTCCATCAATTACACTTTTCAATGTTATCTTTTCAGTTAACACTGCTAGTACTCAGTGGATACATATCACTTTCCATTGCCCAGCTGTTTGAGTTAACACCTAGTAATATCGAAGATACCATCAGTAACGGAATCTGGTAACTATGTGTTGTTAAGTACTGTGATAAAATAAACTAATATTTTCTAATAGGCTTATCGAATATTTCTCACTATCCTGTCCTCACGCCGAAGCATTTGGTAACTTATACTATAATTTGTTTATTTGTTGCTGGAATTTTAAAATAATACATTTAATATAGCACCAATATGGAGACAGCTGTCTAATGATTATGAAGCTGTTACTATGGAAAGAAATCTTAACTTTGGTACTATTGATTGTACTACCTTTGGTGATTTATGCACAAAATATGGGATAGACGCATCTCCTATAATTCAACTGTTTGAAAATGGCGAATTCAAAGAGGTTTATTCTGGCCCAAAGAATTACGATGAGCTCACCGGTTTTATATATAAAAAGCTAAATTTACCAGCTACTTTTGAGGACTCCAATGTTATCGGTAAACCCAAGCTTAACCAAGATGATATGCCAGACACTTTAGTTGATGAGAGCAGTGTATACAAAGAGCAGCCAAACCCAAGGGGTGTTTCTATAAGTCTTGATGGGGAAGGATTAAGCCGAATAATAAGATCCCATGAATACTGGTTCGTCAAATTCTACTCTCCTTCTTGCCCTCATTGTATTGCATTAGGCCCAACATGGTCACAAATGGCATCGGAATTACGAAATCAGGTAAACGTGGCTGAAGTTAATTGTGAAGCATTACCATGTAAGGATCATTCCTTATTTGTTTTACATCCTTTCTTAACCATTCCTTTTTTGTGTTCATAATCTTCTCATAGCTGTTTGTCGCCAAAATAGCATTCCGTATGTTCCTCTTCTTAGATTGTATGGCGGTCGTTCACCTCTCGAGTACCATGGTGACCGTAGTCTTAAAAGTCTAGTACATTTCGCAAAATCAAATTCAAGGTAAGGATTTGTTTTCTATCGGGGCTCTTACACAAAAGGTTATCAAAAATCAATATTAAAAATCAAAAATCAAAACTATGTCAGACATTATATAAGGGAAATAGATGTAAATGCTTTAGATCTTCATTCTAATGAAGAGGATACCGCTTTATTCTATTTGTATTCGGATAATGATGAAGTAATGGTAAGTATTCTTTTTATTTATTTATCAATATATTAAGTATTATTGATCATTAATATGTGTCATTATTTATTAGAAATCCGTTAAAGTAGTCGCACAAAACTTAAATATCAAGTTGTATGCATCAAAAGACTTGAAAGTACTTGACACATTTAATATAGAGTCAACAAAACTTCCTATTCTTTTAATGGTTAAAGGCGGAACACATAAGGTGTATCCACAAGTACTTGAAAATAACTCGGACAGTCAAGAGAATTTGACCAAATGGATTGAACACGAGCAAAACCCACTTGTTACTCATATTGATATTAATAATAGCGATTTGATAACCAATGATAACCGAAAGCTCGTGATTCACTTAGTCGACCAAACAAACATCATGGACCATAGTAAGTTTTACGAAATTGCTTCACGCTGGTCCAAGCTTAGAATCGACGATGCAAGTAAAGAAGAGACGGATGTTCTATTTGCTGAAATAGAGCTTTCTCAATTGAGATACTTTATGCAATCGGAATCTGAAGTAACAGGAGAAAGTAATCCACGAATAATTATAATAGATAATTTGGTGAGTATCATTGCTATCACAATTCAATCTGCTAGTTTTTATTAATAGCTTCAAGTAGAAATCCGAGTATTACCTCGCTGATCAAAACCAACAACCCTTTTCAATGGATAAGCCAGAAAACATTTACAATGCATTGGATGATCTCGAATCTCTCACTGGAAGGCAATTTAATTTCATTGGCGAATCAAATACTACGACATTGGAAAATGAATATTCTATTTTCTCATTACGTGTATTTATTGTCATGATTGTGTTTACTATAGCAGCTTTCATTGTTCAAAAATATCATACAGTTTATACCCCAACGTTCTCTAAAAAATATGAGGTATTGCCATCATACCAAACTATCGGATATAGTGCTTATAAAAACTAAAATAAATAAATAAAGATGTATATTTTATGCATTCCATATAAAAATAATAGCTTCTCCGAAGCAGGAAATATAATGTTATATAGTGAGTATGTGATAAGAATGATACTTTAAAGCTGTAGCAATAGGTATTTTTACAAAACGAGGTAACTATGGTCGAATACGATAATATCTCTGTTCATGGTTACATTGAAGAGTGGTTACTGTGTGGTATGGCTTATGTCAAACAAAGTATCTGATTTATCGCCTTTGCCATTGCAATAACTGTTTTTATTTTCTTCCATTTGTGCTTCTATCGTTAAATGTGATTTTGCTGATGATGGTGATAAAGAGGAAGGTGACAATGGAATAATGGAGTACTCTTGCTTTCTTACAGCAGCTGCGGATACTCCCCCTACCACTCTTTCATTTATTGGAGTTGTATCAATGATGCTCTTTCGTCTAATTTTTGCTTTGAGAGCCTCGATGACTTTGTTATGGGATTGCTTATCAGTAGTGTCATTTGATATGGATGATCTATTTCTTTTTAGATGGTTCTTGGCATCTTGGTTTTTAAAACGGTATGGTGCATTCGGGTTCGGTGGAGGAGGTACATGATGACCGTTAAGATGGTTTGGTGGACAGAGAGGATGGGCAGAGTGAGGGTAAAGTGTAACTGGCGAAGGAGGAAGAATATGGTGATTCTTGGGAGTTGATTGATGCAGATAGCTGAAACGTGCCAGTACTTGCTCTTGAACAGGGGCATGTTTATAAAAAGGGATACCTTGTGCTTGAAAAGGGGGTTTCCCATAACCTGCGTGTGCTTTTGTTTGCTCACGAGCAATCTCTATATCCATTTGCTTTAACTGAATGCGAACTTCTTGTGTCTTCAAATCAGCT
>VCJL01000816.1:9806-26196 GCA_024139405.1 Backusella mclennaniae | reverse complement strand
CCCCCCCCAGTAGAGAATGAGAGGTCAACCCAGACAACCAATGATCCCGGAAACATCTCCAAGTGAAGTTGCTGCGTCACTTGGCCACTAACTGAACTCCTTCCTGTTACTATACCCGACCCTGCAATTGTCGGACGCAGATACCCATTTGGAACCATCGCTTTCTAAACAAGTATCCTCTCAACTGTCTTTGCTTAAACCCACCTAAAAAAAACACAAACTTCCTTATCCAGAAGATAAAGAAGCTATCCAGGGTGGCACTAGTATATAGAGAAGTCAGTAATGCCATTCTATAATGTACTTTTTCTTCCCTTTTTCTTTTTTAATTGTGTTTTTTTTTGATTTTATATGTCTTTTTTTGTTTTTTTGGTGTTGTACTTCATAAAAATTGTAGCGATGTGCAAAACTAGTGACTTACAAAATTGGTCTCCAGATCTCCATCCCAACCTAGATCCTCCTCAGGGTATCTAGAAGAGCGTGGGGAAAAGTAAGGTAGACGATTAGTGAATCGTCTACTTGCGGGTGCTGGTGAGGTGGAGGCGATGGCAGAGAGAAAGTTACCTATCCAGGTGCCAGTCCAGAGGACGTGCGGATTCATGTACGGTGGCGGGTCAGGGTCTGGGAGTGGACGAAGACGGCGCTTGAACCAGAAAAAGCGCAAAACAAAGGTGGATAAGAATACTAATCCAATGCCGAAAATCCTACCACTGTGGCCTGTGGTAGTTGGCACCGACTTGGTTGGTCCTGGATCTTTAGTAGTGGGGGTGAGTGGTTGAGGAAAGTCGGAGGTAGATGATGTTGGTGATGCACGAGGAGAATCGAAGGAAGAGGAAGGAGTTGAAAATTCGGAGGAAGAAGAATGTGTATCACCAAGAGAGTTATTGGCATTGGAAGTAGCTGCTGGTTCAAAACTATGAACGCCTTGAAAAGCGTTCAAGAAATCTTCCAAAAGATCGAATCTATGAGGTGTTTCAAAACTGTCGGTGTCAAAATTGGTCACTTTTTCAAAAGCATCGCCAAAAATGTAGTTTGATAACGCTTTTGTTGCTTGGAAACTGAGGTTTAAGCTTATTGTTGCTAGGATTGCGGTAACCAGGTAACGGATTAACATTTTATCAAGAAAATACTACAAAGAGAAAAAAAGAAGAAAAAAATAAAGCGCGTATTTATTCTTAAAAAAACAAGGCACGTGGATAAAAATGGGGGATTTTTTTTGTCTTTTTTTTTCTTTTGCTGTTCTTTTAAAAATAAAATAAGGGATTTTTTTTCTTTCACATACTGAAAGATAGATATGTCTTTGGTATTCATGATTCAAGAAAGGGCATAGGATGATCATTGACTGAATTTAAAATGTAACAAAGATTCATGCACAAATACCAATTTGACAAAAGTGCATTAGAAAATAATTGATTATGCAGAGTAACCTTTCTTTAGGTCTGGACTTCCTAATAATAAAATTTTTCAAAATCATATTTACAAGGGTTTATTTATGTCTCTATATCATGACGTTGTTAAATGGTGAAAGGCATCGTACATCATCGCGTTCCAAGGTTGAGGGAATTGCTCATAGAACTTCAAATCAGCACTACTAAATGATCCCTCTGTAATACTCTTCCCAAAAGGCGAATGACCCGGCTCCACCCTGTTATCCTTGGTCCATTTCATATCATCCACCTGCTCCATACATAACTTTAGCATCTCTCGTGCCTTTCCATTCACTATAGAATTGGTTGATAGTGTCAATCTGACCAATGCATTGGTGGCTTCCAATAGATGCTGGTTGGTTGCGGATGTATATTGACCTATGACGCAAGGTTAGTTTTCATCAATGCTAAAGAGCCCTCATAATACACCTACAAGAAGGTACTGATTTTATATTGGATAGCTTTTGAGAGCAATAGACCAGTAAATGGCAGCACAGATACGACTTATCAAGAGTATACTGCTGAACCGCCGATAGAAAATCCCCTGGATCATTCGTATTTCCTAAAGGCTTCAACAAACTGGAATAAAGACCCAAGATGAAGACTAGGAAAAAGTTGAACGTTAATAACGTAACGGTATCTTCACAGTCATCTATTGCATTTTCGCACTCTTCTTTGGAATCCCAAGATTTACAAAATCGGAATTTGGTGGGTAAATCTCTCCACCAGTTATTTATAAGTGAATCGAGTATATCTAATGCCTCGACTTTGATTGTACAGATTGAGCCCACATGCACAGCATGAACCTCTTCCTAAAAATAAAAATGATCCAATCATCAATACACTGCATACACTGTTATTCTAGGACCATGTACCTTTAACTTGGATATAAAATCATCGTTATGAAGCTTAAGCACATAATTCTGACCAGTAACAAAGTCAATGGTTTCTTGAGGCTCGTCAGGTACCGATTCCCACTCTGGAAGCGTATAAAAAGCGTGTGGTCCTCTATCGCCAAAGAAACAAATGATATGCTCCTGGATCAAAATCCCAACAAAATGGCGGCTATAAAGTGCTCTTTCTACCGAAATAGGTTCATCTTGTTTTGAATCATGAAACCAAGATTCCAAATCGATAAGGAATTGAAGTGCCATTGTAAGTAACTTTTTCCCTTCCGAAAATCTCAAAACAAGCTTTAAATACTGTGCAAGGAAATTGATACAAATGATGTTTTCCAGTCTCTTGTCTGGGTCGTCAAACTGGTCAATGAGCTTCTCCTTTGCAAGATCAAAAAAATAGTCGCTCATATCCCTTAACTCGTGTGCACTGGCTCCCAAATGCGAACATGGTGATGAGCATACAAAACAGCATATGCTAAGCACCATGATAGAATCCAAAGGATCATCCAATTTATTGTAATGTTCCATAAAGGTGGGTTTGTGTATCAGAGGATCGAATAAATTGTGACATTTGAAGTATACATCCAGCACTTTACTAATCACCGAGTGATTCGAATCCAGCAAGAGTAAAACGGGGATGGTGGGTGCGGATAATGGACTGTCTACCTTCTTTATCCCCGTTGATTTTGCCAAAAGATTAAGAGCAAGTGGTACAATGCTAAAATAGGTTTCGTGGCTAAATCGGATAACAAGTTCGGTATTTTCCTCTCCTTCGTTTGTTGGGATAGGCGACAAGTAACTGATGCTTTGAAGTCGGAGCAAGTCTGCTACATTCCGAATGCCCGTTTCTATACAAAAGCGTCCATTTCGTATTGATACATTCCAAGGCCCGAGGGTGGCCTGGAAGTTTGAAGGGGGTGGCGTTCTGTTGGCTACAGTCAATGATGTATTGTTTTTGGTTTTCTCGCTTTTCACTCGCTCAATTTCTTTGGCAAGCTCTTCAATCACTTGGCTTAGCTGTTCAACTTCTTCCTCTAAACTGGCCGTCTCCTCTACAAAGTTTGGATACGTCTCTGTGTCGCTTTCTATTGCCAGACATTCGCGATCTAAACGTTCACATCTCTCACAGCGGGAATACTCGGGCATCCTTATGCATTTACGACGCTGCTTACGACATTCTTAATTGTAAAAAAAAAAGCTATCTTGTAAGAAAACAAAAAATACTTCTAATACTGATATTTTATATAAAGTAAAGTTGTGTTGCGTAGATACCTTGGCATGGTTTATCTTTCTGCATCATTATACTGTTTTTTTCAAGAAATTGAGAAAAAATTACAAATTGATGAGAAAGGGGGGAAATATTTTGAGAAAAGTACGGAGTATGGTGAAATGCCACATAAATTATGACTGTTTAAATCAGTCACACTTACTCAATTTCGGGATTTTTATTTGAAAAAATAAAGTAACAAAGTCAAAGTCAATTATGTATTGAACCAGCATAGACAGCATTTTTAAACTTTACATGATAAAAGATTAATATATACATAATTTATTTATTAAAAAAAAAAAAGTTTAATATGATGTTGGGTGACCATCATTATCCACAACAGCCTGGCATCGAGCAGGCATGCTATGGACTAGAGCAGTGGTATATTCAGTCCTCAATTCCTCCCATATCCTTTTAAGCTCACACTCAAGCTGTTTGTCAGTAGTTATCTTGTCGGTGGGCTTTCCCAAAAGTATCTCCATTTCTGCCCAAATATTTTCAATGGGATTTAAATCCGGGCTTTGGGCGGGCCACCCGGGAAAGAGCTTAATATTCATATCCTTTTTTACCTTCTTGGTCTCTCGGCTTGTATGCCAGGTAGCATTGTCTTCTTGGAACTGGAGTATTCTACAATCTCTTCTGCACGTTTCTGTGTACCAAGGCAGAAAAGTCTCTTTAAGAATCTTGATGTAATCCTCGCTCTTCAATCTACCTTTAGGATGGATTATTGAGAAAAATAACAATAGTTGGACCAAGATAACCAATGTAGTAGATTCAAAGCAAACAAGCATATTGTAGATACGTATAAATCAGAATAAAAAAGTAAATATGAATAATATTAGCAATCCATTACATAAAATTGATATCAATTATAAAACTTACAGCCTCGGCAAGCTTATGTGGCGAGTATGCAATGTCCGGCCTAGTAAATATTCTTCATACAGGTAGTTTTTCAGTATTCTTTAATAGAGTTGATGGCAAGTAAGGCCCATTTAGACACTTAAACATACTTGCCTTGTTTCATTATATATTGGGTTATATTATAATATCAACAGTCCTCAATGCCAGAAATATATTCTCATCAACCTTTTCTCAATAATTATTCTTCCTCATTAGGGGCTCTGGTCTTAATCGATAAATAAATGAGCAATTTTTATTTTTGGCTGATGCTTTTTCACGATTACTAAAAATAGAAAATCAATTTACCGGTGTTTTTGCAAAAAAAGGGGGAAATTGACAATTGTCTTTACAAAATGAAATGGATATTTTATAAAAATAGCTGTAATGAATATAGATGTACAATATAAAGAAAATCTATACCTACTTGTTAAACCCGAATACATACTTTTTCTTTACGAATTGCTCTGTTTACGATTGCTTTCATATTGTTCTTATTATTAGAAGCCACACCTTGGCGAAGTGTAACACACTCGTCACGAGTACCTATTTGGATCTCACCAGCTAGACTCGTTGGTTATTTCTTTTCGCTTTTTTTTAATTAATTTATATTTGTTTTTGTTTTTAAAGAAGTAACGAAAAGTTTCTACTTTTGCGCCATGTTCACCAAAGAAAGAGTGTGTTGTTGCATACCAGTGCGTCTCGGTGCAATGCTGATGGCCTTAATAATTGGTGTAAGAACAAAGAACAATTCGAAATGAAAGACCGAGACCTAAAGTTCAAGTATTAACTCGCTATTCCCATTGTTAGTGTATATACCTCACCTGTACCATCTTGATGTTCGTTTACAGAGGAGGTATGATTGCGAAAATACAACCAAGCAATAACAGGTCGAGCTAAACAAGCCCCTTTTTATATACACCATGTAGATATGCAAGCGTGGTCAACGCTGGAGCAAAATGTTGATACACCGTTAACAGTTGAAGCCTTTAACGGTGTATTTAATGCATTTGTATCGCTATTCATTGTATACACGGCCATTTCGGTGATTGGATTAATATCGATTAGTTTGGTAAAGTGGAATAGAGTGTATATCAGGAACAACAAAAGAATAACACATATTATAATAGCAACACCGTAAGATGGTTCGTGTGTATCATATCGCCAACTGGTTTTTTGTACTCTTATTCTTCACAATATCGGTTGCATTTTGGATCTATTTTAAAGTCAAGCAGGATATCTATATTAATGATTGCCAAGATTTACAGAATATCCGAAACAATGCAACAACAAGTACTTATTATTCAAGCATTCAGTTATCAAATAGACCAATGATTGCCGGTGGAGCTGACAAGTCGCAGTGTATTGGATTGATTCATCGCCTGGTTATTGGCACTGGTATTGTTGTGTTTGTTGGAAATCTGTTGCAGGTAAAAATAGTAGTAATAATAGTATTATTATGTGTCACATACTAAATCTCTTTTGTTAAAGGTGTATTGGGCCCGTTCTATTGGTAAATATGCGATTGCATTGAAGAGATATTACCAACACCAGAAGCTTCAAATGAAAGAGGATGATGATTTACTAGCGCAAAATGACTAACCTACTGTATTTCTCTTTTTGCTGTATATAATACTTTTATTAAAATAAATAAATACTAAATATTATTAGCTGTGTCATTCACAGCACTATCTTTTCATATACCTACATTTTAAGCCTCGTAACACTCATGTAAATTTGGTGCAGCTGTTCCCCTTTTTGGAAAAGAGAGAGCTTGTGGCTTTGAAATGACCCAAGAACTTCAAGTCACACAGTGGGCCAATCATGTTGGATTTTGTAATTTTTTACTTGTTTTTTTTTTAGCTATTCAGCACTGTGCAGTTACCAAGAAAAGTCCTTCCTTCTCTTTCATATTTAATTTGATCTTAAACGTAAGTTTTCAGGATGGCTTAGATTGGAGTAATTTGCTAATAAGAGTAAATAGGACAAAGATGGCTCCCTCCAACGTCAAGTCCAAGAAGAACGCCGAGTCCATTAACTCTCGTCTCCAGCTTGTTACCAAGTCTGGTAAGTACACCCTCGGTTACAAGACCACCTTGAAGACTGTCCGTCAGGGAAAGGGTAAGTTGTATATAAAACTATTTTATGTGTCTTATTTGATATTTACGTGTTCTTTTTTGTTATGAATAGCCAAGTTGATCATCATTGCTGGTAACTGCCCTCCTCTCCGCAAGTCCGAAATTGAATACTACGCCATGTTGTCCAAGACCGGTGTCCACCACTACAACGGTAACAACATTGACCTCGGTACTGCCTGTGGTAAGCTTTTCCGCACCAGTGTTCTCTCCATCACTGATGCTGGTGACTCTGATATCTTGAGCGCCCAGTAAATTCTTTCGTGCCTCGAAAAATTTGTTTATTTTTTTTTGTCGAATTTCTACATGAATAAACATTGAAGCAAAAAAGAAAACCATTTATATATATTCGTTGCTATGGTAACGGTCTGGTTTACAGGCGTGTTAGGGTAAATGTTATCAACTATTGGTTGTGATGGATGTAAATATATTATGAGAATAAAGCGTGTATGAAAATACGCGCTTGCAGTTTAGATGTGACACTGTCCAAGGTTGAATTGTTTCATGTCACCATTCTCAGGTTAAAGTTTGTATTTTATTAACCAAGACATTCGACAATTGTAGACCATTAGAGTCTCACTGAGAAAACTAAAAGGAGGGTACGGAACAACAAGTGTAGATAAAATAGTAGATGCAACCAAGTTAATAGGGACTTGATGTCCATGGTCTTCACATCGTATTAGCAGGTACAGGACTTGGGCTTACCTGGTAGCCAATTCATATACCAACTCGCTAAGCGGCTACAATCAGGGCAGGAGGCAGGCAGGTATTAAACAGGGTCAATCCTGAGTTCTGGATAAGATGCCTTGATCAGCTTCCCGTTAGTAGCAGTAAGGAGCTCCTTAAAGATGCCCTGGAGGAACGCACGAAACCACTCGCGTTGGGTAGTGCCATGAGAGCAGAGAGAAAAAGAGAAAAATCGGCACGGCTAGCACCAATCGAGTTCAGTTGGACGGTGGTAGCAAGGGTGCCCTTTTACCGATGGGTAATAGCATCGGAAGCAGTCAACCTGAGGAACGGGATCGCCATAGAGGGTGGTCTTATCAAGTGGGGCATTGATAACCACACACTTGGCAGGGCTCCCTATTTGTCAATGGCTGGTATCTTCCAATCAGAACAACATAAAACACTTCTGAGAATAGTCATTTTATCATGCAATTCCTTCGAAAATTGTTTTCTAGAGGAGTAGATCAAAAGTAATTGTCAGTGTGTGAGTGCCCAGTGATTTAAACAATATTAAGGTTTCCACTCTTCATTGAACCAATGAGTTGAAAGATGAAATTGAAAGGAAAAAGAGACAGGTTGTATCCTACCATGATGTTTATTTAGGAATGTGGTCACAGGTGAGTGACCGGCAATTATGTGGCACAACAGATTATTTTATGCAAAGAACAAGTCTGGAACCAAAAACTCGGGCTCTTTCTCTTAATTGAACTTTATTCACTATGGAAAAAAGCGAACCTGAAAGTAGGGCATCTAGCTAGAAGAAAATTAAGACTAAAAATATTAAACTGTACTTTTAGCAAAACCACCCGACAGAGATATTAGCCACAATATTGATGACAATATGAAAGGAAGGAACCTTCTTTACGACACTCCAGTTAACATTGATGGGGATAATAACTCCCATACTAGTATGTGAACCAAAACGTAAAATACGTATTGAAAGGCTATTAACCATCTGCTTGTTATAACCGATAGAACCGATAGACGAAAGCTTAGGTCTTGATCCAAGTGTTATTACAAAAGCTCGAGAAGGTGACTCCTTTGCTCAGCTAGATGTTGGTAATGCAGTTTTGTTTATTATTTTTTCAGCCCAAATGCATTTCCGTACTTATTTTAAACTTTAATGATAGCCAAATCTTATTATACAGCTACAAACATTAACAATAATTGCGAAAAGGCATTCCTCTGGTTTAAACTGGCCGCAAACCAACGAAATGGAGAGGCTCAGTTTCTATTGGGTGACCTTTATGCCCTTGGAGAAGGAACAAAAAAAGATGAGTACACTGCCTACAAATGGTACCTGAAATCAGCTATTCAAGGGTATCCAAAAGCTCTGATTCGTCTTCAAGATATATACCATCTCGAAAAGAGCGTACAGTGCCGCGGTTTAATAAGTGGTCAAGAGAAAGTGTGGAATCAATCTGATTTCAAAAAAGAAAATAATATACGGGAACTATTCGAATTTCGAGAGCAAATGTTTAGTACCATGTTGACCAAAATAAAAAAATTCTTTGAAGAGTTAATCCAAGACTGTCGGAAACAAAACACAGAAGAAGCTTACCTGATCTTGGGGTTTTTCTACCAGCATGGTTATGGCATCAGGAAGATTAGAGCTCGTGCAATTGAACATTATCTTCTTGCTGCCAAGAAAGGAAACATCGATGCCCAGTACAACCTTGGTTATATCTATCATCACAATACTAATATCAAATGGAACTACCGTGAATCTGTCAAGTTTTATACTGAAGCGGCTGAAAAGGGGCAGCTGTATGCACAAACTGGCCTTGCCCACTTGTACTTGAAAGGTTTGCGTGTGGATATGGATTATTCAAAAGCTCGTTTCTGGTATACTAAAGCTGCTGAAAATCGTAATGTCGAAGCACAGATTTCTCTTGCCCGAATGTTTCGCCAAGGTCAGGGAGTGACCCAAGATAATGCCAAAGCGATGGAATGGTACCTCAGAGCTGCTAAAGAAGGGAGTACTGTTGCCCAGAACTGTATTGAATCGTTATGTACAAGTAAAGGATTGAATATTATTGATGGAAACAAGAGCGGTGATGAAAAAAAACCAGTCATATTTACCAAAAGAGGTCTATCTTCAAAATTAAAAGCTGATTTCTCCTGCCTCAAGCATTCCGATGATCAAAAGAGTTTAGAAAAACTGGTTAAACACGCTCTATTTGGTGACGCACATGCAATGTTTTCGGTTGGCAAAAAATACTGTGAGGGAGGTGATTTTAATCAAGATCAGGATACTGGGTTCCAGTGGATGCTAAGGTCTGCCAAAGCTGGTTTAACATCTTCACAGTATGCTGCCGCCAATATGTACAGAAAGGGTGATTGTGTTGTACAGAATTATCATAAAGCGAGCATTTGGTACATGAGGGCCGCCAAAAAAGGAGACAATGCAGCTCGATCTGGACTAGGCTTGATGTATTACTATGGACTTGGTGTCAGAAAAGACCATTTAGAAGCTAGTAAATGGTTTACTTTTGCTGCTGAAAAAAATTATAAAGAAGCACAATGTTATCTTGGTAAAATAAAATTGAACGGAGAAGGACTGCGCCAAGACGCATTAGGTGGTATGAAATGGCTCACAAAGTCGATAAAGCAGAAAAACCCGGAAGCTATACACAATCTGGCTTTAATGTATGATATTGGAATCGAAGTTCAAAGGGATTGGGATAGGGCTATCTCATTATACAAAATAGCAGCTCAAATGGGTTACATAGACTCCCAAATTTGCTTAGGGAATTCACTTTCAAAGAAAAATCTTCCTTATTATGATCCTCACATGGCACTTAACTACTACAAAATGGCTGCAAATCAAAATCATCCATTCGCATACTATAGAATGGCAGTGCTCCTTCTCGATGGGAAAGGAGTAGATCAAAACTTTACTAGAGCCTATACTCTATTCAAGAAAGCACGAGAACTGGGAAACGAGGGCGCAGCAAGCCTTTTTAATATCCCAATTGACTATCATAGAAGCGGCGATATAAATTACTTTCAAGTGCTTAGAATGTTTACTACAATCTGCCTAGACAATATCGATGCATTGCAACTTAACTTGGCGTCTATGTATAGAGATACTTTTTCATTTACATATGACGGGGTATTATTAATACACGCTTCGAATTACAAAAAATCAAAAGAATGGTGCCATGTTGCAGTCAAGAATGGTGCTCCAGGAGCCCAGTATCTTATGGGTTTACTCTGTGAAGAGGACAAACAAACAGAATATGGCATTATGAAATCGACAGAGTACTATTTTTTTGCTTCCGAAAATAATAACGCTCGAGCTTGCTATAAGCTAGCTTCCAGGCTCTTGAATGGGTCTCGTGATTCGACTCCTGATTCAAATATCCTCAAAATAATATTTGAATTGCTCAAGAGAGCCTCTGATATGGGGCGCCCAGAAGCTACTGATATTCTAACCATGTCGGATCAATCGGTTAAAGAATATGGTGAAGAAACAATAATCAAAATGTTAGAAGAAGGAGCTGTATTGGGAGGTATCATTACTCAATATACTCTGGGACTTTATCATTTCAATAATAATCAACAAGGCGGTAGCTTTTCTGAGGCAATCAAATGGTTTACTATGGCTTCGGAAGGTGGTTATGCCGATGCTTTCTATAAACTAGGCCAGATATACGAAAATAGCGACAAGGAAACTCAAAACTCTGACAAGGCTATTGAACTATATCACATCGCTGCATTGAAAGGAAATGAAGATGCTCTCTATAGAATTGCTCGGATTTACCATTCCGGTCATGGCATTCTGAAAAGTTATCTGGAAGCATTCAGCTATTATAGCAAGGCAGCAGATCAAGGAAGTATTTTAGCCCAAGTTGTAGTCAATGTAGAACACATTTCTGTTTGGGAGGATGAAAAAAATTCAAAGAATATCGTCTCAAAGGAGTCTCTGTTTCAGTACGATGAATACTTTGCAATGTGGGAATCTGTAGCAGAGCAAGGTGACCCAAACATACAATATAAATTGGGGCTTGTTCATGAGCAGAACAAAACCGATGTAGACCTATCCATGGCGCATGCATGGTATATCAGATCTGCTGAACACTCTCACAAGGACGCCTTATATCACCTGGGTCAGATTTATGCAAAAGGTCTGGGCGTTGAAATAGACTATACACTCTCCATTGATTATTATGAAAAATCTGCTCATACTGAAAATGTGGATGCCTTGTACCAACTTGGCACTATATACGAAAGTGGCCTAGGGGTAGAAATAGATAACGAAAAAGCCATCAGTTATTATAATAGAGCGGCGGAGAAAGGAAACGGGGCTTCTCAATTTAAACTCGGAATGCTGTATGAAGAAGGCCATATACTACAACAAAACATATTTGAATCCGTCAGATATCACACCAAAGCAGCTTTACAAGGAAACGAAGAAGCATATGGTCATTTACTTTTGCTAGATTACAATGAATTAGCTGATGCTCATTTCTTGAATAATCGATTCAAGCTTTTTTACAGTCTTAGTAAACCGAGAATCGAAGATACTAGAGACAAGGCATTTTTAGGTGACATTCACTACGAACTCGGGTTTTTGTATTATAACAATACCGGAACACGTTTCGACTTTGAAAAAGCGTGGAAGCACTTTAAAATGGCCAGTCTTATTTATATGGAGCTTCGAACATTCTCCAACGCGTTTGAATTTACAGTTATTAAATATCAAAAGCACAGTGACTTTCACAAGGGTGACTACTTGAGAAAGCTTGAAATGTGGGAAACAATTTCCGTTATCAAAACGAACAATGGCAAAGAAGCAAAATTTACCGAAGAAGAACTGCTTGCTAAAGAAGAAAAATATGAACTGGGCCTAATGTACTACCATGGTGTTTATGCAAACTCGCCTGGTGATGGGGCGGATAAGGTTGATACTATTATCAGGCCCGATTATTTCAAAGCACAAAAGTATTTTGAAGCAGCTATACCACAACAAGTAAAAGGAAATTTAAACAGTTACAACGGGGACAGAAACGATGAAGAGGCGATTGCAAAGCATAAAGCAGATCAGTACTATATGCACAGTAGCTATCACTTAGGAATGGTCAACTATGCTGATATGGCCTTTAACAGTAATGATGATGCCAAAACTCTCTACTACCTCAACTTTGCTATTAAAGGTAATCATCCAAATGCACAAAAGCTAGTGGATACTATTATGAATGGACTGGATGACAAGACGGTGCTCTATAAAACAATTTTTGATTACCTCACTTCGAATACAGATTCAGATGATGCGAAATCCAATCATTATATCGGTTGGATGCACTTTAAAGGTTATGGAACAGAGGCGAATGATGTTAAAGCTTTCGATTATTTTACCATTTCAGCTGCTCACAAATGCTCAGATTCTCAATTCCAATTGGGGTTGCTGTACTTGATGGGTAGAGGTGTCGGAAAAGATCAAGACAAAGCCATCCAATTGCTTAAAGACGCAGCATCACAAAAGCAAATTGACGCGAATCACACTTTAGGAATGGTATACATCCGCGAAGGAAATTTTGATATCGTTAAATCAGACTACAGAGAGGCTCTCAAATATTTTACAGTTGCAGCCAACCAGGGCCACTCTGAAGCTCAATATAAAGCCGGTATAATTCATAGAGATATATTTGGAACTCAAAAAGATATCGAGGAAGGAAACGAATTGATTACCAAGGCAGCAAAACAAGGTCATCCTGAAGCCAATTTTTGTCTGGCATTTTTATATCAAGATGGGCAAGGTGTAAAAAAAGATCCTATCAAGTCGCGTATGTATTTGGAAGAAGCGGCTCGTCTGGGATATCCTGAAGCCCTATTCCAGCTAGGATTTATTTATGAACAAAGCATCGGAGCGACAAGGGATGATGAAAAGATGATTCAATACT
Source organism: Backusella mclennaniae (assembly GCA_024139405.1). NCBI lineage: Eukaryota > Fungi > Mucoromycota > Mucoromycetes > Mucorales > Backusellaceae > Backusella > Backusella mclennaniae. The sequence goes on along the minus strand of VCJL01000816.1, from coordinate 12,942 downwards.
ATCAACAGGCCGCAGATAAAAACCATGCTATGGCTCGTCATAATTTAGGAATGATCCATCTTAACGGTAGAGGTACTGAAAAAAACAACGAGAGGGCTTTCGGTTATTTTAAATTGGCTGCAGAACAAGGGCATTTGGAGTCTCAACTCATTCTGGGGCGCTGCTACGAATTAGGGCTATGTGTTAAAAAAGATTTGGCTGAAGCTTTCGCCTGGTATTTAAAATCAGCTCATCAAGGGCAGGTGAGTGCTTGCTTTAACTTGGGTCGACTTTGTTTCGCTGGTAAGGGAGTACAGCAAGACCTCAAGGTGGCTATCGAATACTTTACGAAAAGTGCTACCCAAGGACATGCGGGTTCTCAACTCAGACTTGGAAATTATTACTTGAGTGGTCATGGTCTAAAAAAAGATCTTAACAAAGCTATCGATTGGTTCTCTAAAGCACATCTACAGGGTCACAACTATGCCAAATATAAGTTGCGTACTATTTACCTTACTGATACTGGCACTGAAGTAGGCTACGAAACTAGATTGCGTCACTATAAAGCTCTTGCTGATGAGGCAGATGGATACTTACAATTTCACTTTGGAAACCGCTACTTCAATGGCGATGGGGTTGAAAAGGATATTTCTGAAGCTATCAAATGGTACAAGAAAGCAGCAAAACAGGGCCATTCTCTTTCTAATTACAAGCTGGGTCAAATATACTCTGTTGGTGAGGATGTCGAAAAAGATGCTGTGGAAGCTATCCGTTGGTACTCTAAAGCAGCAGACCAGGGCCATGTGCTAACCAATTATAATCTGGGTCAAATATATTTCTTTGGTGATGGTGTTGGAAAAGATCTCGAGAAGGCACATCACTACTACAAGATAGCGGCTGATAAAGGACACACAGGTGCTCAGTTTCAGCTTTCCAATTGTTAATGTTATGCGTCATTTTAGTATTTTAAATAAATATATTGTCTCCTCTATATTAAGCACCCAAAAAACATACCTTTTATACCTAAATAGCCCTCATTCAGCCTCAAAAAATGAACATGAACGCGAATAAATATGGCTGAGGCTTATAAAAAGTCTGCAAGTCTAGCGTAAAGGCGTAACATATTGATAATGTTCAAAGAAGTTCTCCATCATGGCCTTATGAGGCCACTATAGCCTCAGTTCATTTTTCCGGTGAAATTACCATATTTGATACAACATTAGTAATAAAAAGTAGATTCCAATAAATCGTATCGTTAAAATGATATGATGAAATTCTCCATATAATAAGTGCCCATTAACCAGGCAGATGGTACATCCAACTTTTAGCTTGAGAAAAAAAAAAAGATCAATTGTTAAATGATTATTTTTATTTCAAATAAAATAAATAAATAGTAGTAAGAAAAAAAAATAAAGGAAATTAGGAAATGCTTGTTGACGATACAGATTTTTTGACGCCAAATAACTTTGATAGGGAGGCTTTTTTGCTAACAATAGACCGAAGCATAAAATGACGTTCTTTATTTGGTAATGGAGGTGGCGAGGAACTCATGGTGGCATTTAGGGCAGACTTTGATGGAAAGGATTTACTTTTATTAATGGTTGCAGTCGTTTTCAAGGCGACGGGCTGATCTCCAGAATCGGCTGCCGTCGTACTTGAGGAATTTCTTCTATGTCGTGTGGGTTGGCATCTTGGAGCGAGGTTATTACTAATAGGCCGAAAAGCGGAGATGCTGGATTCGCTTCTAACCATCTTAAATGGATAGTTATCACGCTGAGGAGATATTAGGTGGCCATAGCTAAGAATAGGCTTTGCATTGATAGAGGAATTATTATTAGTACTACTAGGATTATTATAAATTTCAATAGGAGCGTCTGTTTCTACTTTTTCGTTTGCAAAATCACTGCTACCGTATGTTGTTAGTTTGCGATGCACAGAGTCATTTTCAAGGGCTCCTTGGTCACTTAGAAACCAGCTTTTCCAAGGTGAACCGTTTCCCAATTGAGAGCTACCATCGCTTTTGGAACTATAAACGCTGGTTTCATCAAGACATTTCTGCTCGCAATCTTCTTTCAGAGTTGTAATCGAATGAAGGCTTTGATGGCTTCCATATTTTTCTTTATGGGATGCCTTTTCACTGTTGTTTATGTTGATATCAGACATGGAGCTTGAATGGTGCAGTATGATTGGTCTATCTGGTGGGGATACTATATCAGAAGTACTTTTTCCACCTATAGTCAATCTAGAGCTGATGATATCCTCTTCTTCAATGTCAGTATCGTTGTGACTGGGTGCCTGATCTTTTTTATCGAGAGGAATGTCAGTAAAATCATCATCTGGATTGCTTTCTTCGCAAGGCTGTTCTGCGTACGCGTCCAATAGTTCATCAATTGGGGAAACTGTGTGTCGAGCAAGTAAAGGCGCATGTATTTCTTGTTCCTCGTCCTCTTCACGAGGTTCTAGAGAAAAACGCTGCTTTTGATTACGTGAGAGGATGGATATATCTTGATTTGTTCTTTCGTTATTAATTGATGAAGGGCTAACTCCAAACGCCATCATTATTTCTGGATCGCCTAATGTGTTTAGTAATTCCTGTCTTGCATCAAGAGAACGCTGCATTGATTTTAAACTTAAAGTGCTCATAGTATGTACGGCTTCTGACATACTAAGAGAGTCACGGGAGCTCCATGCCTGTGCGCATTGGAGCATCTGTTTAGAGTCAAGCCAATGTTGATCCAAATAATGATCCATTAAGCGTATCCAAGCAATTCGTACATAATCAGTATTTGTAGTGACTGGCATATTTTGAATGAGTTGATTTTTCCACGATCTAGTGAGTATATCATATTCTTGTTCTACAGAAGGATCGAATGGGTGAAGGAGTGGTTTTGGTGCGTCCTGCGCATCGATTTGATCTTGAGTCATGTCGTTATATATCTGTGTATGAATCGGAAAAGAAGGGGAGGGGGGGAGGCGTGAAGAAAATTGGATAAAGAAAGATGGAAATAAAAAGAAGAAAAGTATATATATTTATACATATAAAATGTCAAAATATAAAGGACAGAAATATTTAAAAGAGCTTATCCCATTTTGACAGTGATTGCATTCCATTTACTATAATTTCCTTGCTGCCCCTTGATTTTAATTATCTCCTCTT
>VCJL01000814.1:101269-111341 GCA_024139405.1 Backusella mclennaniae | reverse complement strand
TTTTTTTTTTTTTTTTTTTTTTTTTTTTTTTTTTTTAAAAAAAAGAAACCCTTTTCCTTCCAAAATGAATCACCTTTCAACTGAAGTTCTTATCAATATATTTTCACACCTTCATTTGGTTCAGAAGTTGGAATGCCTACCTGTTTGTCGCAAATGGGCGCATATTCTTGGTGACGGCTATCTTCTTGAAACAATCCAAGTTGCAGCGAGTGTAGAGCAGTCTTACCCCGACAATGTTAATACGCGTCGATCAGTTATACTAAGAAAATCAAAAAGCGGAAGTCATCCGGGAAATAAATGCAAACACTTTTTGGTTCATAGAACGATGCTAGAAGGTAAAATCAACTTTGTGACGCTGGCAACAACATACCCAAACCTCAACTTCCTTAGTATCGGTCAAGACGTCTGGTATAAACCATTCTCCAAGCCGTCAAAAGAGGATCAGTTTGAGGGTTGGAAAAACAACTTGCAAGTCCTTGAATGTAAAGGACAGAAAATATATGCTTGTCCTGACCTTTTAAAGCAAGGTGTTTTTAAAACGCCTTTCAACACTAAACATTGACCCAAATTCTCCGGGTGCAAGTGATTATTACTACAATCAATTATTTTCACATTTTGGCAACCTGTCCGCTTTAACCCATCTGAACCTCCACCAGTTTTCAGCTCGGATTTCACAATTGGAAGTATTACACAAGAACGCAACAGGGCTCACATCATTTACTCTATGCGGTTCACACCATCTAGAACAAGTAGATTTACAGTCTCTCAATATTAAGCCTGCAGAAAAGTTGACTAGCTTGCATATAAAAAATGTCTATAAAAAACCTAAACAGCCCGATATATTCTTTGAGTACATCAGGTTGAAATATACCCATTTGAATCAATTCACGCACTGTGAGGCGCATACACTGTGTCCCGACTTTCAAAGAAATGAACGTATTGAAACAGAATGGACACAACTTTTATCCACAATTGGTCCTGGACTGAAAACATGTAGAATAACTCGGGCACAATATACAACGGCCATCCCCGATTTACTTGCAAAACATACCACACAGCTAGAGAATCTGTCTGTTTCCGTTGGCCATTTCAATAAAGTGTTAAACATAATAGTATCAGAAAATGCATTTTCTAATGTGAATTCGCTTTCGTTGCAATTATTAACACAGAAATTTAAGCCTTTAGATTTGAAAATGATGACACAATTAAAGGACTTGACGCTGGATCTGTTTATACACCCATTTGAAAGGATGAACATCACCCTCAATAGCATTGCAAATGATTTACCAAAGAGTATCAAGAAGCTTTCGATGTCACACGCAAACTTCACTGTCGATAACAATGATGAGGTATTGAATCAAGATTCAAACATCACTCATCTAGATATAGCACAGTCTGTCTTGGATGATGCCAACACTTCATCGTTTTTAACAAGGCATTTCAAAAAACTATATTGGCTGGTGCTCACTCGCTGTGTGATAGGCCATCCAATGTATTTGCCCAACTATCAGCTCGGTTATGTCGAGCTTGCGCCAGTGATGCAATAAATGGACTCGTCGAACTGCATGATACACCTCCAACTCACTGTAGCCGGTAAAACCCAGTATTTCCGCACTCTTCGCAAGAATGTACGAGTAGGTGGTTTAGAAAGGATGGACTATAAAGGCCATCGACCTTTGCAGCAGGTATTGAAAAGGAGTCCATCGAAGGATAGCACTGTGGACTATTTTCACTTTACGTGTGCAAGTGTGGACACTGCTTATTTGCGTTATTTGTACCTGTTACTTTAATAAAGTCTACTTATGAATGAATACCAAATTTGGGCTATCGATGGAACAATCTACGTTTACGCTCCATTAAAAATAAATGATCAAATATATCAATTAGATAATAATAACATCTATTTCTCACTTGGATACTTTTTTTTTTTCTTAAAAAAAAGGGGGTTATGGAATCCTTTATTGATAAAGAAAACTCATCTTCGTTCCAGTCACAAAGACCAATCAAAAACCAAAGTCAGACGCGTTTTTGAATATTTTTTTTCCATTTTTTTTTATTGTTGCTGTGTGTGTGTGTGTGTCCCAAAAAAAAAGAAAAAGAAAAAGAAAACCATTTTTTATTGTTGTTTTCCATATATCTTGCAAACCCTATATTATTTAATATATTACAGAAAACATGACTGAAAACGCAGCAGAACCAACAGAACAGTCGATGCAAAACGCAGTGCACGGCAACAAAGCAGCTCAAGCAGAGTCCAAAGTAGAGAAAGAAAAGAAAAAGGCACAACACAGTGAAGAAGTGCGTAGAGAACTGGAAGATGCGCACGACATTAGTGGCTATCAAAAACTTAGTAAAATAGGAGAAGGAACTTATGGCATTGTCTTCAAGGCAAGACAAAAGCTTACAAACAGAATGGTTGCGTTGAAGAAGATCAGATTGGACATGTCTGAGGGTGTGCCCACAACTGCTATAAGAGAGGTGGCCATATTAAAGGAGACAAATCATGATAATATCATAAAGTAAGCGACTTTATATTATTCTCATCATAACAGCATTCATCTTTTTGTTTGAAATAGGCTAATTGATATGATACAACGAGATACAACAATCTATTTAGTTTTCGAATTTCTGGATGTTGTAAGGGAAAGAAAGAAAGAGAGATCAAATACTATAATATTGATCATTTCATGCGTAGGACTTACGGCGTTACATGGATAAAGCAAAAAGACCAGGGCTTACGATACCTCACATCAAGGTAAAGAAAGACAGTGTTGATTCTATTATTATTTGTTACTCACCATTTTTTAGAGCTTCATGCATCAATTACTAAGAGGCTTACATTATTGTCACTCTCATCGTATTCTTCACCGAGATTTAAAACCTCAAAATTTATTGATTGATAGAAGCGGTAAACTAACCATTGCTGATCTTGGTTTATCTCGAGCATTCAGTGTACCCATGAGAACATATACACACCAGGTAATTACTGGTGTTATTACTATTACTATTATTATTATTATTATTATTATATACATATTCATCTTGTATTACAAGGTCATCACACTTTGGTATCGTGCTCCTGAAATATTACTGGGAAGTCACCATTATTCAACAGCGGTGGATATGTGGAGTGTCGGATGTGTATTTGCAGAAATGATTACGTTAAGACCCATCTTTCCAGGTGATTCGCAAATTGACCAACTCTTTCGTATCTTCAGAATGCTTGGTACACCAAATGACGAATTGTGGCCCGGCATATCAAAACTTCCTGATTTCAACGTAAACTTTCCTCGTAAGTGCAATCATTCTACATTGGCTTATCCACTCATTGCAAATCTATATAAAAGCATGGAAGGCAGTCGAGTTAAAACAGGCATTGATGCAGATTGGAGACCCACTTGAAATGAGTGATATGGCATATGATCTATTAAATGTAAATATCTTTTTATATCTTTTATAAAAGAAACAACTCAATAATGCTATTTTATACTAGTCTTTACTTAAATACAATCCTGGGGATCGTATATCCGCGATGAAGGTAAGGTTTATTATTGAATCATAGAGTGGTATATAAATGTGCCTTTTTTTTTTAATTATTTTAGGCTGAGGAACATCCCTTCTTTTTTGATGACACATCTATCCTTAAATATTAGCACTTGTATATTTATTTAATCTCTACAAATATACATATTTATATACATAGGTCTCCCTTTCTTGAAACAATCATTATTATTATTATATTTATACAATTGAGTACATCTTGCTATTGATGAGATATACACATGTCACAATAATATCAAGTTGCGTAATAAACTAGAAATCACTTATATATCAAGTTTACAATATCTTTACTTCATGTCTCATGCTCCATGTTCAGAGCAACCCGGTGTTTGGGTCATTGTTATTATCACCTTCCTGATAGATCATGACTCTCTATAAAGAATTCTACCGCATAGTGAGCCATTTATCCTTTTATATATATCATTTCATGATTCAATTTTAATGCTATACGGAGGCTTCTATATGTCATACCAGTTGATCCGGTAGGTAAAATCAAACGGCGCATTGAGTATCTTGATATTTGGATAATCATACTAGACAGCAAGACATATTGCTTCATTGAAGAACTGACTTGCTAATAATTCTTCCACCTTCAAAATGCTATACCTTGACTACAATTTCCAATGTAAATTTAGAAACTAACTGATCAAAAAAGAACGAATGATCAAATAGTACTTGACTATTTACGTACATTGGTACCTTGAGCACTGTAACTGACCCTATTTTCCTTTGAAAAAATATTCTACTTTGGTCGAAAAAAAAAGAGAGGAAAGCGGCTTTTCAATTAAAACGTCGATAAATGGTTACACCAATGACTGGAACCATGACACTGAATTTCCTTTTTCTGCCATCTTTCGGCTGATAAAACAGCGCTAATCAAGCGTGTGGTATACAGAGAAAGAGCTGTAGATATAGACAAGTAAATACATATATATAAAGCATATGAAATATAGATCCTTTTCTTTTAATTATGATGATTACTTTACTTGTTGATTTCAATAAAAGGCAATTATTAATATAATACTATTTTTTAACAATAAAATAAATAAATTGAGCATTTCACAATCCGATTGGATAAAAGTGGCTTTTTTTAACAGCCAAAATAAATTTAAACTACCGTTTTTAGATAAACTCCCTTTTTCTCTCTCTCTCCTTGTTGTTGTTATTAAAAATATATAAATAATACTTTTCTCATCATCACCATCAGCATAGACCCACATTGACAACTTGAAAGCAATGCAAGACAGCAACTCATCCAACGCAACAACACCGACAAAGAGAAAAACAGGAGCAGCAAGTGGTCAGTACGAGAACCCTTGGGTTCAGCCCGCTGTTAACAAAGTCGACTCTTGGTTCGACAGCGTGTTGGGCGCAAAAGCAGGCTCAGTTTTACCACAAAACACAAGACAGGCATTACAGCAAAACAACGGCTTACTTGGCTCACGCTTAGTGCGTTGGTGTCTTGCCCTTTATATTGGATTTTCCTTATTGCTTACATCCTTTCATGTTACTTCATGGATATTCAAGTCCGAAAATAGTTGGAAATACGAACGTACTTATGATGCAGGTAACGTAGTGATAAATATGAAGTAAATGAGTTTTAGGGAGGGCATTCTCACAACTACTTGGCTTGCTTTTATTAGATAAGAGCTATTCTGCTTTGGATAGTATGACACACGGCTTAAAGATGTCAAAAATGTTATCAAAGGCAGACTACAAGACTGTAGATAAGGTGGTACCTTTTTGGCAAAAGAGCTCCTTGATCCCAGATGAATTAGATGTTACACTCATCACTATCGTCTCACCCGAAACATGGAATGAGTTTATAACCATGGTAGAAAGTTGGAAAGGTAAACAGGGATAACAATACAGCATTAGTGCATTTATTTATAAATAATGAAAACTAGGCCCTGTATCTGCTATTCTAAACATACCCAAACAATCTCACAAGTCAGTATACACCCAGATTGAAACGGATTACACCAATAATCCTGCACTTTATGAAAATGTCGACCTCCATCTTGCCGAATTACCAAAGAGCATCTCGTCCGTCTTGCTTCCCGGAAACGCCGAACGCAACTTGGCACGTATCTATGCCCAAACAAAGCATGTGCTCGACGGTCTCACAAACATTGAGTTCACCACCGATCTTCGAAGCACTTTGATCAAGAATAGAGTTAAATATGCAGATCTCTTGGAACAAGGTGACATGTTGGTCATCCCCACCTTCCAACCCACCGTCACCATCGATGCTACTTCTTATCCAAAGACCAAAAAGGACGTGCTGAATATGATCAAGAACAACCAAATGGCTTTGTATGATGCTTATTTTGATTTGAATCAGGGTCCCACTGATCTCGAGGCTTGGGAAAAGGCTGTTGCCCCCTATGTTGTCGACAATTATGTCATGCAGTATGAACCCATCGTCATTCAGAGCAAGACTGTTCAGCCTTGGTGCTCTGAGCGATTTGTAGATAGACGCTCTGCTTGTCTTTTGGAGAGTTACTTTGGCGGAAATAACTTTATTGTGCTTGATCATGATTTTGCCATTCATAAAGAATCGAACGCTAAACAGAGAGTATCTGACTTGGATGTAAGTGTTATGCGCTTGTTCTTATATCGTGATAAACTAACCCCCTTTTTTTTGGCAGAGCGTTATTGAAAAGAGATTGTACGCAAAGTTTTATTGGGAACAATGTGTTTATCAGGGAAGACAGTTGGATGCATTGGATTTATGGAACTCTAAAAAGTCGGAGCATATCAGAGAGCAGTGCTCAAGAGTTATTCAAAACTGGGGTAGAGGCTTAATTGGAAAGCCCGAATAATTATTTATATATCTTTGTATGTGTGTGTTTATTTATTATATAAACATTTATATATATTCTTTCTTAGAAGAAGAAGAAGAAAAAGAAAAAAAAAACCTGTTTTGTTGTATATTTATAGAGGCAACAAGCCCCCGTACTATTTCGGATTCAATAAATAGAACGTCTTGATAATAATAATATTATTGTTTTTAGTATCTGATACTATAACTTATGGCTGCAATAAGCATTATGAGATACGAATGATCTTTTCCTTGAAAAAAAATAATACATGAATCATAAACATCAATCGAGAGTACCTTGTTAAAGAAATCAGCCAATAATTCATACACAGGTTACGTCCGACTGTTTTGTTTATATTTTAATGAAACACGTTGATCACATGGACACTTGCAGAAAATTCTTTTCTCTCCGTTTATGATTAAAATGAAAAGATCATCGCTATAAAATTCTATTTTTACATAAAACTCGAGATTGGAAAAACAGGGGGTTCTCATATATTTATATGGCTATCAAGTACCTTTAGTATCCATACTCCTTTGTCTTTTCTTGCTGAATTAAAAAAATCCCAAAAGCCAGGATTTAAATAGCTTAATGTTGAATATTGAAAGAAAGGCAAAGAAGGGTGAAAATTGAATATATCTACCTGTTTATATATATAAACTTAATATACTCAAAATACTCCCACCTCCTTATTAAGCATTTCTTATTTCCCACTCACGTGGAATGAAGAGAGTGAGAGAGTGAAAAAAAAGATTTAAATACAAATAAAACCCGTATCTTTGTTTCTTTCTTTCTACTATTCATCAATTATCATGTCTAATGGAAGCAATCATGCTGAGGCTATAAAAAAAGCTTTAAAGTTACTCAAAAACTTGACAAAAAGTTTGGATGGTTGGAAATTTGATTCAGAGACGGATGGTGTCAAATTGTATAATAAGGACGTTGAAGGTGAAAGTCTTCCAATAATGCGAGGCGATACCATGATTGCTGGTCACACGTATACCCCTCAGGAGTTATCCACAGTGGCTACCTTGCCAGGTTGTAGAGAAATATGTAAGTTTTGCTTTATAATCACTTGATTGTATAAAAGCTTTGTAAAGAAAGTATTCATCATGGTTTTGTTTTCTGTTCCAAACTCCCATAGGGGATCAACGCTTTGGTGAGAGTAAAATTGTGTCTCGATATTCTCAATATTATGCACTCTTTTGGGCATCAATGAAAGCACCATGGCCTGTATAGTAAGTTGTATACATAGTTGACATGAAAACCATTCTTTATTAATAAACCCCCCCCCGTTTTATTTCTATCAAGTTGGCGTGATCTATGTGCCACATCATTGAGGGAGATTTCAGATGATGTTTGTTATGTTGTGATGGCATCTGTAGTGGACGAAACGATTCCCGAAAAAAGTGGGTACGTGAGGGCAAGACTGACCGTCTCGGGTTGGAAATTTGAAAAGGTCGAAGACGGTGTCGCCATCACCTATGTTAATCAAATTGATCTTGGGGGCTACATCCCCCCTGCCCTTCTTAGAGGCCTTCAGCAACAAATTCCATTATGTGCAGGGAAGGTGGCTAATTATATACAAGATTATGGGTACCCACCTACCGCACATCAGTGCGATGTTGACTTTAAAGATGAGGAATTTGATCACGGCAAAAGAATCTATACCGCAAAGGTGGATGGTGTTGGGGAATGTAGCTGGTATGTTTCAAAGAAAATGTATCCCAGCGGATTTGATGTACAGGTGGAAGGAAGTGAATCATCGGTTGTCAAAACCCCTCTGGAAAATGGAGACACGAATCTGACTGTCAAGGATATTCGTGGTGTTTCTACTATAAAAGTCTTCAAGGCCTAATTTGATTTTTTTTTTTTTTGATTTTTATGTGTTACCCTTATGATGCTTTTTCAAATAAGTTCTGTGTACTGTATCGAGCTTTATTTTTTTTAAAAAAAATTAATAAAAAGTCAATTTTATTAAAACTGCAGAATTTTTATAAAAAATATTTTATAGTGGTATTATCCAAACAGATATACTTATATAACAGCAGGTGAATATGGTAGAGAATGATTTACAACCTCTATGCCCTTTACTACCTTTTTTTTTTTTTACAAAGAGAAATCGTATTACCATTATTAGCAATAATATCTCTCACTTCCATCTATGAATTGACCATCCTCTAAACGTATTTTACATACAAACCCATTACTGATGTTCAATGGGGGAAGACACTTCAATTATTATACAAACCTTCCTTGTCTCAATGTAAACGAGTTAAATATACGTAAGGCTGAATAGAAGCACTCGTGTAATTATTCTAATGACATTACACCGCATCCATCATTTTTGGTAGTGGTTACCACTATTAAATTGGCCATATGATATAACTTCCCAAGTGACTTGAAAACAAAACAAAACAAAAATCCCAAAAGTCGGGTTTTAAACAAAATTAATGCTAAAATTTATGCTTAATAAGAAAAGCTTATTAAAGAATACATATAATATGTATATGATAAACAATAAAGAAAATAAAAAACAATGTACTACAAATGTTGATATTCCCAATGAAGATAAATACTCTCACATTTCCTTTTAGAATAATAACATTTCACGTGGCAATACAAGTCATATAAATACAAAGTTCGTTGTTTTGTAGAACTTTAAGTCTTTTTTTTTATTTTTATTTTTATTTCTTCTAATTAACAATGGCTACTGGAAGCGTTCACGACGAAGCTACAAACAAAGCTTTGAATCTACTCAAAGATCTCACCGTCAATTTGGATGGCTGGGAGTTTAGTTCCGAAGTTGAGAACGTCAAGCTATATAACAGACAAATCGAAGGTGAACCATTACCCATTATGCGTGGAGATACCTTACTTCCTGGTCATGAATTCACTCCCCAGCAAGTCGCTTCGGTCGCAACTCTACCAGGTTGTAGAGTCATTTGGGACGACAAGTATGGAACATCTGAAATCAAAACCATGTATTCTAGATGGTCTGCACTCTTTTGGGCTTCTATCAAGTCACCTTATCCGGTCTAGTAAGTTTTATATATACAATTCATTTTGAAAGAAGAAAACACAAAGAAAAAATATTTATTTTATATCTATATATCAAGCTGGCGTGATCTTTGTGCTACATCATTAAGAGAAATTTCAGATGACCTCTGCTATGTTGTGATGACATCCGTCATAGATGAGCAAGTGCCTGAAAAAAGCGACCACGTACGAGCCAATCTGATTTTATCAGGATGGAAGTTTGAAAAGGTCGAGGAAGGTGTAAGAGTTACTTATGTCAACCAAATTGATCTCGCCGGGTATATACCACAGTTTTTCCTTACCAATATACAACAGCAGGTCCCTGCCTGTGCAGGCAAGGTTGTTGACTACATCCAGGAGTTTGGATTTGCCCCTACTACAGAGAGTTGCACTGCCGAATTCAAGGTGGAAGAATTTGATCATAAAAAGAAGGAATATACCGCACAGCTGGCTGGAAAGGGGGAATGTAGTTGGCTGGTTTCAAAGAAAATGTATCCTTCATCTTTTGATATAAAAATCATTGGAAGTGGTGGTAATGCACCCGTTGAAATGGATGTTCAAGAAAATGGAAACACATTGGTTTCTGTAAAAGAAATCAGCGGTCCCACTACTGTAAAAATTACAAAGGCTTAATTTTTTACCTTTTA
>VCJL01000814.1:55489-94721 GCA_024139405.1 Backusella mclennaniae | reverse complement strand
TTTTTTTTTTTCTATTTTAAAAGGAGAAACATTGTGTTAAAATTGTTAATAATCTCTTGTTGGGGAGTATTGGGGAAGGGATTTTCTTTTTCCCTTCATAATGGTAAAGTATTCGCTTACTTATTTTTATCTTATTTTATTTTATTTTATTAATAGAGCTGGTGAATGCTACGAGAAGGGTTATGGCTGTAGAATAAACGGATCTAAAGCTGTACAATTTTACGTGTATGTTTTTATTCTTCTTTTTTTTTTGGTAATTTGGTCGGCATGCGGTAGATGAAATTAACAGGTGTCATGTTTTAGGAAAGCAGCCTCACTTAATCATGCTGGAGCCATGTACCGATTAGGTATGGCTTATATGAACGGTGAACTGGGTTTGGCTTCCAACCCCAAAGACGGCGTGAAATGGTTTAGTAGATCGGTTGAAGCAGTTACTCCTGAATACCCTGAAGCACTCCACGAATTAGCCGCGCTTCATGAGCAAGGCATCCCAAATGTTGTGTTTATCGATCTTGCATATGCTGCCCAGCTTTACGAGCAAGCTGCCAATTTGGAATATTCACCCTCCGCTTTCCGAATGGGCGAATGCTATGAATATGGTAAACTCAATTGTCAACGTGACCCTGCCCTTTCCATCCACTACTATACAATTGCTGCTGAGAATAAGCACCGCGAGGCATGTTTTGCATTAACAGCTTGGTATCTCGTTGGTTCGCCAAATATTCTTCAGCAATCTGACGAGAATGCTTATATCTGGGCCAGACGTGCTGCAGAACTTGAATTGCCAAAGGCGGAGTATGCTGTTGGTTATTTTACAGAGACTGGTATTGGATGTGCTAAGGATCCTGAACAAGCACACGCCTGGTATAACAAAGCTGCTGAGCATGGTGACAAGAGAGCTATTCAAAGACTCCAAGGAAAGGTTCCTCAAACTCAGAAAAACTCTCCAGGTAAACAGTCAACACAGGATGATTGTAAAATTATGTAAAACAAAATGTGCATTTAATCTCGCTTCTTTTTTCTCTTTATATTTTTCTCTCTTTCTTCTTCTTCTTTTTTTTTAAGAAAAAAAAAGAAAAAAGAACACATGTAATATTAGCCTATTTTTTTTAGTCTGCTCTGAAAAGAATGTTTCCATATATAAAATCATTTTCATAAGAAAGAAGATACTCATTCCTCATTTATCGTCTGGTTTTAGCGACATTCCATTTATCTTCCCTTTATCCCATTAGAATCAAATAAATTAATACCTCTATAATAGCAGTTATGTCATAGATACAATTCGTACGACTTTATTACAAAGTTATATAACAACATAAAGTTGATCAACACGACTAACGAGCCACTTGAAGAGAGGATTCCATAGCAATCTATTTTTTTTTATTCTTACTCACGTGTCTTTCTATATTTATGAAAGAGTTCTGCATTGAATTGATAAAAAAAAATATCATTAAAGTAACAAGAAACCTAAACCTCGGTCTTATCCAATAATCAAGAAGAAGAAACTTTAATTTTTCTTTAAATAGAAACTGCTGAATCATCGATCTAATGATAAGGTTTATTTGAATTATAACTTACGTTTGCAGTTTATTTGAGTATAAAGAAAAGGCTACAAGATCAAATGTTATGTATAGAGAGTTGTTTATTACAATTAGTGTCTAAACATAAACACGATAAACAAAGGAAAAGCATCTGCTTTATTTTATACATAGTATTGCTTATTTTCTATTTTAGCTCTTTTTGGCAAAGTAAAGCGTTTTTTTTTTTCAAAATGAAAAACTTTGACATGACATATACATACTAAAAATCATTAAATTACTTTTGCTTTTTGATTTGAATCCAAGCAAATCATATTTTTAAATGTTTATTCAAGGCGAGAGATTTATCAGCAGCAAAAAAAAAGGCGGGTAGGTTGATTATGTAATTTCAATAGTGTTATTGTTTTTGACATGTCCAGACCCTAGATCTTTGTTTAGTCTGATTCAAATAAGAAGGTGTAGAAGAGGAAGAGCGTTTAATATTTCACAATAGCGGGTTCTTGATTACAAAGAAGCTATTTGATTTGTTGATAGAAGTATCCAGAGCGAACAGCAGTTTTGCAAATCTTAATAAGCAAATTGTTATTGGCCAAGAATTTATTTGGCGCTAAAAACCGAATTGTATAAAAATAGGGCAACTTGTTAAGCTATTTTTTTTTTTTCAAAAATATACTTTTCTTTTTTATACCTTTACATATTAATTGTTACATAAAAATTAAAAATGGCTCCTGAACATCGTCGTGTTATTATTGTTGGCTCTGGACCAGCTGGTAAGTTCATGTCTAAAATAAACATGATAGCATGTACTAACGTATTAATTTATAATAACAACTAGGCCACACTGCTGCCATTTATCTTGCTCGTGCTCAAATGGACCCACTTATGTTTGAAGGTATGATGGCCAACGGCTTTGCACCTGGAGGTCAATTGACCACAACTACCGATGTTGAAAATTTCCCTGGTTTCCCTACCGGCGTCTTGGGTGGTGAGTTAATGGATAAGATGCGTGAACAGTCCGTCAATTGTGGTACCGTAATTGAAACCGAAACTATTACAAAACTGGACATCAAAAGTCGCCCCTTCAAACTTTGGCGTGAGGGTGCCGATGAACAAGGTGAGCCAACTGATACTGCAGATGCAGTCATTCTTGCTACCGGTGCCTCAGCCAAGCGTATGAATTTACCTGGAGAGGAAACTTATTGGCAGAACGGTATCTCTGCTTGCGCTGTCTGTGATGGTGCTGTCCCTATCTTCCGTAACAAGCCTTTGGTTGTCATTGGTGGTGGTGACTCTGCTGCTGAAGAAGCCATGTACTTAACAAAGTGTAAGTAGTGTTTTTATTTAAAACAAAAAAAAACTGAGTGTTTATGGAAGTGCTTAAAAGTATATGATTGCTTATTTATTCTATCCTTTAGATGGTTCTCAAGTCCACGTTCTCGTTCGCCGTGATGTTCTTCGTGCTTCCAAGGTTATGGCTGAAAGACTTTTGAAGCACCCCAAAGTAACCGTTCATTTCAATACTGTTCCCACTGAATGCCTTGGTAAGAATGGGCTCTTAACTGAAGTCACTACTCGTGATACAAAGACCGGTAAAAATGGCTCAATCGAAGCCAGTGGTCTCTTCTATGCCATTGGTCACACACCTGCAACTAGCCTTGTCAAGGATCAACTTGATTTGGATGAAACTGGATACATCGTGACTGTTCCTGGTTCTTCAGTAACAAGTGTTGAAGGTGTTTTTGCTGCCGGTGATGTTCAAGACAAAAGATACCGCCAAGCTATCACCAGTGCTGGCAGTGGTTGTATGGCTGCTCTTGATGCTGAAAAATTCTTGGCTGATCTTGAAGATTAAATATCAATATAGAAAATACCTTTATTTTACACTTTAAAAATTCCCCCCTCATTATTAGTTTCGTTTCTGTAAAATATATAAAGCTTACATTTTTGTTTTTTATACTTGTTTAATAAATATTTTTTAATGAAAAATTAAGATGTTATGATTTATAGGTACCGTGTACGTAAGAGTGAATATATTAGAAAAAACTTCGAAGCTAAATATGTTGAATACAGTCAAGTGGTTGGTATAAATCTATATCATAAGAGTTCATTTGACTATTGGCTATTGGCTCCTAAATACTCATTTGATTGCTATTGACAATTCAATTATCAACAAGCAGTTATAAAGTGATTTGTAGCACATAAATAGTAACCAAAAACAGTAGCTTCAATTAATTCAAAAGCTTCTATTAAAAAGCATCACAAAATGGCACCTGTCATTAGTTTTAAGATAGGATCTAGAAACACATTGCTGGCAATTGAGTCATCAAGTTTCAATTAATTCATTTTATTCTGAATATATTAAAAAACATAATTTCCTTTAGTGAAGAATCAAGGTAAAATTAGAGATGAAAATAAATAGAGTCAACGAATTGGATCGTGATTACAAATATGATGAAACAGTTGCAAATAAACCAATGACACATGGAGATCCTTGCATGATCAGCTTGCATCTAAGCTTCATGTGAAAAGGAAATATATTTGCTGCGATTATTCGAATGTACTAATTTCATATCGTGGCATAATAACACTCATTTAAATGTGCCTTTGTGTCACGATATGAGTGCCTCTCGCTTGTAACGATGAACAAAAGATAGTAATCCTTCTCTTCTGTTTTTGGAGAACCTTATTGCAATCTTCTTCTTAATAAGAAAAATGCTAGCTGGAATAATACCCAAGCTACTTTTTATGTATTATATTAAACAGCCAGATTAATAAGAGTTTGGTTTTTATATATTTCTGATTTTTTAATAGATGAAAACAAACTGTGCCTCATACATTAAGGCTTACTCCATTCGATTCAACTCTCTGAAAAGCATGTGATTATGTGTAAATTTAAAATAAATGTTAAAAATTGTAACCATGGTAGGGCCACATAACAAGTTCTGTGAAACCGACATTGTGCATAAAGTAATAGTAGTTGATATGGGCTACTCGGAAATAACATAAGATACTCAATTGATAAGCGCCAAAATAATAGCAAAACCTCGTGGATATATATTATGTACAAATGTCAGAAACACAAACTTTTTTTAAAAGAAAAAATACAAAAATAACTTCAGTGGCATATGGTAGTTTATGCGAGAAAAGAAAATCAAAAAACAAAATATAGAAACCTCTTTCAAAAAAATCAAATAAAGGAAAATGAAAAAAAAAGAAACAGATATTCTACATCTTCAAGGGATAATAAAAGAGGGTAATGCTTACATATAACTTATTGAGGAACAGAAGAAGATGGAGTCTCAGCGTAGGCAACACCTGCTTTGACAAACGCTGTAAAACCGGTATAGACAGCACCGGTCAACATTTGATGAATTTCGAAACGACGGTCAATTTCAACAACCTTCGAAACACCGCTTGCAGTCAAGTCCCATGTGCGTTTACGGATTTGAAGATTCTTATCCATACTCTGAGCACTGTCCATAGCATAATTTACAGCGCTAGCAACAACGTCTAATTATTAGGGAGATATGTGTAAATATTTAATTACATATGAGATATAATGAAGAAAAACTTACCAGGAATTGGACTCTTTTTAAGAGCGACAGCACTCATAACAGCAGCATTAATCACCAAATTGGATACCTGGGAACGGAGAGACTTTCCTTCTTCGTTATCATCTCCTTGTTCCAAATTCTCGGGAATCAAATCGTTCAAAGAAATGAGGTTCAATTTGTGTCTTTCCTTCAATTCCACCAATTTGCGTTCGAGAGAACTTTTAACATTAGAATCAGAGTCCACTAACAGAACAAATGATCAGAAGTAAGAAAAAAAAAAGTTTTCCATTCAAGATAATGATATACAAGTTTACTAAACACATACAAGGTAAAGCAGACATAAGTTTATCGATACCCATCATATAGAGATCAGTAGCCATTTGCTGGTTTCCTGAATGATTCATATCAGTTGCAACATTGATCAAGGTCATGGCATGCTCGATTTCTTTTTTGTCAATATTAGCGGTGGGAGCAATGACTGGTTCTTTAACATCAGTGTTTGCCGCAGACGAAAATGAAGCACGTTTCAGAATAGTTGTGATTCGGTTTGTAAGCCCTCTATTTTCTGGCTCAACCACCTTTTCATAAGGTGGTGGTGCTGCCATTGAGTAACGGGGTGAACCTGGCGGAGTTAATCGATAGAGGTCATTGTAGCACCCGCTATCTTCCAAAGAAGTCCTTCTGCTATTGGGGTTGCTCCAAACTTCTTCTTTCTTACCACTGTACCAAGTGCTAGCGTTTCCGATAACAGGAAGCTTTTCTGTTTGAGATAGAACTCTAGATACTAAACTAGTCATAAAATATAAATACTAATAAATTTGTTTGTCGTGATTTTTTTTTTGGCTTTTTTTTTGCGATAAGCAGTAGTTTTTTTTTTTAATAATTGCAAAGAAAAAGGATAAGATATAAGGTAGTTAAATAATAAATAGTTAAGGTTTATATATTTTTATATTTTTATCAGGAATAAAATAATAATTCATATGGTAAGAAGAAAGGAGAAAGAAAGTTTATCTTCAGATTTTATTTTTTTAAAAAGGTACAACTTTTACATGTGTCCCACGTGAAATTAAGAAAGAGTATCACGATTGAAACACTTCTTCATGTGAAGACTGAGTATACATTCTATACTTTTGATTTGTCGTAGAAGATGACAAAAAAGAAGTTGACATGCTCAAATGTTTATTTCATTGTTGTTATTCTCGGTAGCATAAATACTATGCGATCATATTAGTATATAAATTATAAACAAAACTCGTAATTGCAACAAAATGGGGGAAGTGTTTTCTTTTTTTCTTTTTTTTTTTTTGATTTAATAAAAAATAAGTAAAGTAAAATAGTACAGTTTTGGATATAGTTTGAACGGGCCTTTCCCAAAAAGAAATAAAGAGGGCAATCTGTGTGATACCTACTCAACGGTTGAGTAGTGGAATATTGGGGAGAGAGCTTAATATTTTGCTCTTTTTGAGTTGCATTGTTTTGTTTTCTACTGAACAAGTCATTTGACCCTTCAAACACTAAATTTTGCCTGAATTTGACAAATACAAACATCACTCTAAAAATTTATCACCTTATGAGATAGAAGCATTGCATCCAATCGTCTCCAACCAAGTGAATATCCCTTTTATACACGTGCTTATTTATATACTCATTTCCCTTCAACAATGTTTGATTAAATACTACTCGAGTTTATTGGGAATATTGGAAGTGTATGACCGAGATTTGCTATTAATCTTCTTTACATGTATCATATTAACAGCAATATATTTGGGTTGACATGGATAGATTCATCCTACAAATTACATCTAAAAAATCTTCAAAGGTCCATAATAAATTGTTTATCGATTTAAAGCTAATTTATTTTGTCTAATACGATGGCTTAGTGACGACGAGAAGAGGCAATAACGGACTGAAGTTCGTCAATCTTCTTCTTGGCGCGAACGAAAGAACCAAGCTAGCAGATAATAGGAGCAATTATATCATTAATTACCACTCAAATGTTATTCTCACTCGTCTCCTCATAATCCCTCCATAAATTATTTATCTTATTTACCTTGCTCTTACAAAGCTTCTTGGCACGCTTATCCTTGGAGTTCTTAATCAATTCCATAAGACGACGCTCATAAGGAGCAAAGCCAGCAACTTCACGAATAACACTCTTGACAAAAACAGTGCGCTTGGAGGCAGCCTAATATATAAAAATATTATTAGCCTACAAGAAACACATAAAACACTGCATAAATATATATTATTTTCATGGAAAAAGAAAAAGTTCAAAGACTTCAAACATGACGATAAAAGCATTTGAAATTGTCCTTCCCCTTATATATTCTAGGAAGTATTTCCAAAAATAATATATATCCACTTTTATAATCTATTCATCCATCATCGATACGTACACCAATCTTATTGGAGGGCTTTGCCTTAAGTTCGCGACGGGTGGTGATATGACCTTTATTAAGACCAACGGCAATACCAGATGCGGTCATTTTCGTTTAGTATGGTAAGAGGAAGAGTACAACTATGCTCATCTGTGAAGATGATGCTTGACACTCACCCTTTGGAAATCAAATAGAGTTCGGACCGGACTTTTTTTAAATTTTTATTTACCCGAAAACAGAAAATAGTCAGTAGAACTAAACATATTTACCAGTTCTATTAGTCTATACCTCCAATATTTTTAAGCCTTTTCAAATGGGAAGGTGCATAGAAAAAGGGCCTACGGCATAATTTTTCCGTGTCCCTTAATGTAAAAATAAAGTCATTGTTGATTTATTAAGAAAGCGGGTCAGACGCAAATAAAAACATTGCATCTTCCACTTTAAGTAATATTTACCCGCGTGGATGTGATGCCACGTTTTACCAATCCATCATTAAAAGCAACAAACAAATGTAGGAGTTTTTTATTTTATTTTTTACATATAGAGAAGTGTCACATATATTTATATACTTTATTTTTTTTATACAGAATAAATAATTACATAAAAGTCTATAGTTCATATATTTTACATATACATAAAATCAATATAGTTATCGTTTTCAAGCTATTACGACAAATGGACAACATTGTTTACGATCTTTTTATCATTTTGCTTTTTACAAGACAGATAGTGTCTATTCATATCATGCTTTCTAGCAAAAGATCTTTTGCATAAGGTACACATAAATGGCTTAGGACGGTTAGGGTTATGGATCTGAACATGTTCCCTCATGTTATTTCCACGGTTACTTGTATGGTTGCAGAATGGGCACTTGTAAATCTTGGTTTGTTTACCCACTGCTGAAGATGTATGAATGGTAGACACTGGTCGGAAATAGCCACTAAAGAACTCTGCCAGTTGTTTCTGTTGTTCTTGTGATTGAAACAGTGCATTATCTTGTGGCGGATATGCCACAGAAGGCAGTTGCGCACTATTAGGGGTAGTGCCAGTGTGCCACTCACCATCAGCCAAATCAGGGTAAAAGTTCAAATCAGTGGCTGCGTTAAAAAGTGATCCAAAGTTTACCAAGGGGTCACTCGCCAAGTTTTGTGGCGTCTGTGGAGGGCTAGAGCAGCAATCATATTCAGGGATAGTACCAGTGTCTGTTGTCAATTCATTTTCTGGTAACGGAGATGACGGCTGAGAGAATAAACTAATATCGGGGAACCCCATAGTTTCAAACTCACTGCAAGATGACAAATTACTGTCATTATTTTCAGGTACTATTTGGTTATTGTCGACGAAACAAGGAGAGACAGACAAAAAATCAAAAAGGGTACCATTACAATTGTTTTTGGGTATATTTTGCTGCGGTAGCATTTCTGCAAGTTCTAATTTGAGCTGCATATTGTGATCATCAGTAAAGTTACTTTGCAGTGAATCAGCCATACTGTTTAAAGACATATTTGTAAAGAATTGAGCAGTAGCAGCGGCAGCTGGTTCTTGGCCAGCAGGACTGCCGAAATGAAACAGTGGTGGTGGGCTGCTGATGACGGAATACTCGGCGCTTTGGACCGTATCGGGAGACAGACATTCCATGTTTGATCCGGTTGGAGAATTGACACCAAGCATGTCAAAGCAGGCTGCTAAATCATCACTGGGTGCTCTAGAGCCAAAGTTTTCATAGGAATCCATCAAAACGCTATCCAGACTAAAAGATGAATCTGAACCAATTGAGGAAAGAGACTTGTAAATCAAATCATTAAAATCTATATAAAGGGTAATAGGATTATTATTTGTTATTAAATTTAAATATAAACAATGGTAAACACGGATTCTCACCTTTATTTGACTTTGAAATGTTGAAGGGGTCATTGTGAGATTGGGGTATGTTTATAGGAATTGAGGTGTTTGAGTAATCATAATTTGTTAAAAATGAATCAGGAAAAGTAGCGGGTTCCCTTGTGATGCAGGTCTGTTCAGAATAACCATCCGACAAAGTGGTATTCTGAGCAGGTTTGTTTTGATGACAAGTAATAGATGAAGTGCAATTGTTCATTTGATTTAAAAGATAAAAGGATGGTGTGAAAGTATATGTTTATATTATATATGTATAGTTTTCAAGTTGGACAATAAAGAAATGGTAAATCAGGAAACAAAAGGGTCGTAAATACATAAAACATAAAATGTTTATTTTAAATGCAGTCTGAATCCCTTCTTTTTTATATGATTTTATGACTTCTTAAAAAGGCAGAAAGGTTCCTGTGGTCTTCTGTGTTTCACAAATGCTCAAAATGAAGATTGGTGTTGTAGATAATGCTAACCCTGTTTGTTATTCAGTCATCTTGACCACCGCTGTTATAAAGGTATAAGTCAAATAAAATACAAGGGATTACTTTTTTTTTAAAAGAGAATTGGCACAGCCAGCACGACATATTTATAATAGTCCATGAGATGATCTCAATTTTTGACCATACACCTTATAGCTCTAGAGCTTCCTCGTGATAATGTCAGCGCAAAAATAGCGCTTCAAGATCGAGTGCCATATTTTTGTTTTATTATATGGTTCGTGTCCCCTAGAAATTTTGCTATGCCTCCGGCTTTTAATTCACCCTTCCTCAAAAAGTAAATGATATCATCTTTAAAAGTGCATTTCGAATTCCTTTTCTAGTGCTTGCTCTGTGTAATGATAAAAGTGACTTGTATAAAAAGAAAGCACTACTCGAATTAATTGTGCTAAGCAGAATATTTCCCCCTCGAAAGCTTTGTCACTCTTTTCTTACTGAGATGTCCTATTAGATAAATTTTATTAGTTTTCAATATGATGTAAATTAATATTTCAAGTAGGCCATTCAAGTGGGCTTGCATATCACACATAGTTATATATAACTTGGGCATCTAAATATAGTTTTTATTTATTTGTTTGCATTCTATACACATACAGATACACAGCTATAAAAATAAGCTCAGCAGCAAAAAAAAGCAAAATTAAGAGAAAGAGAAGTTGGTCTGCTGTCTGAGACTGCTAAATTTAGTCAAATGCCTCACAAGTTTATACAAAGCGAAAAAGAAAATACAAGTAAAACCATCACGAGGAAGAATGCCATTCTGGAGTCAAAAAAGAATCATTTCTTTTCTAATCTTTTCCATTCATTGTGGTGCCTGGCTCAGGAGTTGTGACACTTTTCCGCATTTTTTAAGCTATAATTAACCCTCAGAATTGTCTAAGTGACTAAAAGGAAAATAAAGACATTGATTTAAATTTAATTAAAAGAGATAAGATATTTGATTTGCATCAAAACGTGGCTAAATCAGCTGCCTATTGTCAATGGTGCTTCCAAAATAAACTGGGCTATTTAAAATGGCAGGAGACGTTTTAAAACCCAGTTACGCGATCAGACGGTTGGTTGCTCGACTATAGCGTTTAGCAAATTTGCCTCGAAAACGCTCCGCCTTTTCCCTTTTGTCTTTATCCTGTTGGTTCCGTGAGTGAAGAAAAAAAATAAACAAAAACAAGTGTTGCGTGAAATTAAAAATGGAATAATTGAAGTGTTTGACCTTCAAAAAAGAATAGGCAAAAGCGTTAAGCTATTCGGAAAGAGTAGCATCCTCAATTCATTTTATAGCGTTGTTAACCCTCTACTTTTTATATGTTGATCTGTTTTTATAATATATTAATTTTCGAGAAAAAAGTTATACAGTTGCTTATGGAATGGTATTACTTAATCAATTAAATGTAAAGTTTTGTAAACAAGTTTACAGGTGGAAAAAAAAATCAAAGATGCGACGTCATCATTGTAGGTGAGTTTCTTGAGAAAAAAAGGTTTTTGGTACTGGTTTTCCATCTGGTTCACTGCATCAGAAAATGGCTCAGCCTCTTCTAAAATGGATACTCAAACAAGTTTAATGCACGTGTTATTTTTTTTTTTACAAATAACCTTACACAATTATATGACTATTAGCGCCAGCCAATAAGCAGCATTCTTTTCCTTCTTTCCTCCTTTTCTTTTTGAATAAAGAAGAGCTGTCAGCAGATGACAGAAACTCACCCTCATGATTAATTTTAGACGCGCTCACACAATAAAAATAAATAAATTGGTATTCATTTTTATTTATTGCATTTTATTTAAAGTCTTTGCATTTTTTTTTGAAAATCAAACAACAAAAAAAAAAAACTCATTTTCACACCAGTATAATAACAAAAACAAACTCGGTGTCATGATGGGAAGAGCGGAACTTGTTAAATTTGGATCATGTGGGTAATATTCTCCACATTATACCATTAAAGTTCTGCGAATGTTTACCATTTAGGGCATCTGTGGTTACAATGTAAGGAATTGCTTTAAAGAAAATACACTTCAAAATACTTACCCACACACATCTTTCCTTTACTTTATAGTGCTTTTTGTTGGGTCACCCCCTTATTTTTAATTTTATTTTGTCCCTCCAAACTATTTTTTCATTTCCTCTTTTCTTTTCACTTTTTTTTTTAACTCCATTTTTTCGTTTTCCTCTTTACCTATTTGTTCCTTTGAAAGGGATACCTTATAAAACAGAGTATGGGTAACCAACCTAGCAAAGACAACGTAATCGACAGTAGTTATATCCGTCGCGCTCGACTTGGTAATAGTAAATTGCCTGATAAACTACATGACCACAGTTATTCACAAAAGTTGGAACGAAATAAAAAGGCATCATCCAACAATAAATATAGTTCAGAGCCCGTTGTTGTCAGTCCTGTACGCCATCAGCTTGTGTTGACAAATCAAGCAACGCCTTTGGTTTCACTTTACGCAGCCACTGCCACCTCGCCTGTAGGTAACCCATCATCGCTAGCAACATTATCATCATCATATCAACGTCGATCTTCGGAATCCCGATTACAGGATTTTCGAAGCATGTCTAGTGTTTCCCTTACAAGTGAAGAACCTGATACACCTACTTATTCGCCCAACACTTCACGGTCAAATCCTTCAGGGAAACCGATAGACTCAAGTTATTATTCAGATCCTTTTATGATGGGCTACGAAACATCCGTGCTCTCTTCTTCACTACCAACTGAGGACTCTGAAAACGGAGGATATGTGATGAGAAAATCTAGAAGCAAACGAGATAGTAAGGAAATGTGGGTGTATGAATATGGTGCTGAGAAAGAACGGGATCGTCAAACAAGACAGGTAAATGACCTCATTGTTATTATTATGTGCCATCCTAGTTATATATAGTGACTTTTGCTTGTGTGTAAAATAGCACTATGTTTTAAAACAAGTACTTCAAGGAAACATCCACGTAAAATTAGATAACCCTGGACGGATATTGGATTCTGCGTGTGGTGTTGGATTGTGGTCATTAGAGATGGCACAGGAATATCCTGGATCCAAAGTCACTGGAATAGATGTTGTCCCACCGTCAGAAAAAGAGGGCTGGAATCCTACAAATTTAATTGCTGGTCAAATAAATAGTGTAAAATATCAATATGGTGATATCCATCAACCTTTACTTTTCCCAGATGGTCATTTCGATCTTGTTTATCAGCGAGATGTTGCAACCATACTCCCGTTTAACATGTGGCCAACTCTTATATCAGAATTCAAACGGGTTCTTAAACCAGACGGTCAGATTCAACTGGTAGAATATGGTAAGATTTTGGGAGAATGACACTTTTTAGAGTTATGTCTCACTCTAACGATTAATGGTGTCACAACCAGATTTACTATTTAGAAACCCAGGACCTGTTTTATCCCAAGTAAATGAATGGTATGGAGCGGCTGCAGGTACTATTGGGGTCAATCCTTATTACACAGACTTTATTACCGATTACTTGGAAGATGCAGGTTTTGTAAACATTGAAGAGACTGTGATTGACATACCTATCGGTGAATGGCACAAAGATGATTGTGAGTATACTTGATATTAAACTTGCAACTATGCCTATATACTGATATGATTATGTCTGATAGTACAAAAGCAATTTGGCTATTTATATAAAGAACAAATGAAAGCACTGTTCAAATCTATGAAACGATGGTGGTGCACCGAAATCAAAGTCACTCCACAGGAATATGATAGGGTTTGTGTGGAGGCAATGGAAGAGTTTGATGAATATCAATGTACTGCTCGGTGGAAAATATTTACAGCCACTAAACCTTCATCATAACACGATAATACCTTACTACTTGTACTTTTTTAATAATCCTATTTTAATGTTCCCTCACGATTTATTGTATATAAAACGACGGGAGTATATCCCATCCTCACCTTCCAAATTCATTATATCCCACCTTTTGAAACTAAGCTATGAAAAATGTGATGAATAAAACCATCAAATATATGCCAGATGTAATAAGTAAATAAATAAATAAAAAAAACTTGACCCATTCATCCTTCATGCATTGGTTGATTCCATCACTTCTTTGTGACTCGTTATTTTTACTCTTCAGTTGATTTTTTGCTAGTTTTTCTTTCTTTTTCTTCACTCTAGAAAAACAAAAACACTAAACACACCTTGTTTGTCTTTTTCTCCCAAATAATGTCTCAAGTATTACCTATTGATAAAAGACAGCTGCGTGCTTGTCTACTATGTTCACTTATAAAAGTATGACAAAGAGAATCATAAGCACTCATAAACAGCCAAACTAAAAGATTGAAATATATATAGAATGCCTCTCAATTCAGGGCAAATGGTTGCGAAAACTGCGAAGAAATCTTACAAATGAGAGGAAGCATGGATAGAGTATCAGAATGTACAGCTGCTAAGTTTGAAGGGTAACCTTTTCTAGAGTATGCTTGAAAGCATCCGCGGCGATCTAACGTGTACATTTGTTTTTTAAATTAGAGCCATTGCATTGATGAATCCCAAAGACAGTTGGGTAGCGAGGTGGCAGCGCATAGGTAAAGGAAGAGAACGGAGTGATATTTACACTTTATATTGATATCTAGTGAATTAGATAAATTCCAGCAAGGCGTATATGCCATTCGCGTGTATGGTAGAATACCTGAAGACGTAGAGGATGATTTGGAGCGACGTGGTATTTCATATAGACCAAGAGATGGAAGTGTCCAGGAATAAATGCTTTGTATTATTAATATTATTGCTTGAGCGGGAGATGGAATGGCGCAATTAGTCAATTAATAAGCAAATCTTGCGCACAAAATATAAACAGACATTTTTTTCATTTTTTTTTTTTCATTTTCAGTCTTTTTATTATTATTTGTAAATAAAAATCATGTCTTCAACTACACCTCAAGCTGAACTTGACGTTGTCCTGCCCGTAGCAATGGATTGGGCGTTGACGCATGGATTGACGATAAGACCTCCCGTAGAGGACAAGGCCATTATCACACACGCGCCGTTTGCTTTATACCCAAGCCCTTTCCCCAAACACCAGTTTGAGAAGGCTAAAGAATTGCAGCTTCCTTGGAATGCCTTGATTCACAAAATGAGCCAAGATGACGCCTTGATTAAGGAGACTATGGAAACGTAAGTCTTGTATTTGTGTGTATTTGTGTCTTTCTAAGCAAGTTGTAAAACAAGTCTATCCAAATTGGATGATTTCATGGATAAATTGTATGGTATTTATAAAACAGTGATGGCAGAAGGTCTTGCTCAGGTATTTTGTGCTTTGTATTTGTCATTGTCACGGGAATCAAATTAGTCTTAAACATAATATAATATATAGAAAGCAAGTCTGGGTATACATCGCTGTGATTATCTTCTTCACTCAGATAACGGAACCGCAAAGGATTCACGTATTCAGCAAGTGGAATTCAACACCATTTCTGCCAGCTTCAGTAGTCTCAGTGGAAAAGCCACTCAGCTCCATAACTATCTTTTAAAGGCGGTCGATAATTATGGTCAGGGCAAGTTCGATAAAAGCCAGTTACCCTCAAACCAATCTCTCAATTCATTTGCTGACGGTCTTGCTAGTGCCTGGAAGCTTTATGGTAACCCAAAGTAAGTTGATTTGTAACATCTCGCGGTGCTTTAGTGTGTATTAAAAATAGGCAACATTAGGGCACGTGTTATGATGATTATTCAGCCAACAGAACGTAATATCTTTGACCAGCGTTCGATTGAGTTTTCTTTGATGGAAAAGTAGGTTTGGATTGGGATCGAGAGGAATGAAAGCAAGAGGAATGGCTCTTATTGGAATGTGTTTCTAACCAATTGTCTTTAGCCACGGTGTACATTTAATAAGACGCTCTCTTGCTGAAATTGAAGATAGAGCCATTCTTGATCCAGAGACCAAGAAGCTATTCATGTGAGTGACTGCTTTTAGAATGACAAATAGCAGATATACTAAAATATACCTGTAAACAGGGACGGCTATGAAATCGCTGTATCTTATTATCGTGCTGCATATGGACCTGAGGATTTCCATAGCCAAAAGGAATGGGATGCAAGATTAAAGGTCGAGCGATCCTTGTCCATCAAGTCTCCTACCATCGCTTACCAACTGATTGGTTCAAAGAAGGTACAGCAAGTTCTTGCCGAACCTGGAAGATTGGAGCGCTATGTTGATGTAGAAACAGCAGAAAGATTGCGTTCATCTTTTGCAGGTCTTTATCCTTTGGATCAAAGCGACGAGGGTAAAGCTGCATATGAATCGGCTCTTGCCAACCCAGATAATTATGTAATGAAGCCCCAAAGAGAAGGCGGTGGACACAATATCTATGGAGATGATATTTTGGAGGAACTCAAGAAATTAACTCCAGAAGGCCGAAATGCCTATATTTTGATGGACCTTATTCGTAGTCCTTCAGTAGAAAACTTGATGCTGAGACAGGGGCAAGTTATTTCTGGTCAAGTCGTGAGTGAGCTGGGTATTTATGGTGTTTACCTAAAGTAAGTTGGTCGACATTCATTCAAGTGTAAAATGATGACTGATATATAGTTTATTTCAGTGATGGTAACAAGGATGTTGTAAATTATACTGGTGGTCATTTGTTACGTACAAAGGCAACAACTACCAAAGAAGGTGGCGTGGCAGCAGGTTTTGCCGTCATTGATAGTCCTTTACTTGTTTGATTTTAAGAAAAGAGGGTTTGGTTTCACAATTAGTAATCATAGTTTTAAGCATTATTCACCGTGATCCCCCTATGTTTCTTTGTCCTAATAAAGTCTCTCTAACCGGAGTTTAATTGTTTCTTAAAATGATCATGCTACTGTGAATTTGAATACTTGGTTACTCTAATATGAAAGCTATCTTGTTTGCACAAGTAGCAACGGTGGCATTACGGGAAATGCAACAAAGTAATCAATCTTGAGCGAAAAAATGATCCTAAAAGATAAAGAGACTTTCCGAGTAAAGAAATGGAGAATTATTTTGCTAGCATTTGTTCAGTGAAAATCGGACATGAAGATAATATTATCTTACGAATATTTTGTAGGGATATACATATATAGAAAAACCGCAAACATCCGAACCAACAAAAATCAAAATCTGTTTAGTGGTAGAAAAATAGCAACAAAGCGGGTAGATCAATTGACCAAGTTTGGCAGTTACCAACTCGGAACTGTACTTTTTATTTATTTATTTTTTATGGTACAATGTTTACACAAATGATTGAATAAACACAAAAACTACCACTACTACTACTTGTAATAAAATGATAAAAGCAAAGAAGCGAAAATTTAAATGAGTACTATTTTTTTCTCGTCAATGGTTTCTAAAGATTCAGGGATAGTTTCATTTGAAATATCCGCTTTTGATAGTTTGCTGTCTTCAATGTTTGTATCTTTAATCTTGTTTGCAACAAGAAAAATCAATGGAAAGGAAACAAACACCAATATCCAGCAAATAAGACACTCCCATAAGAGATGAATAGGCGAGGCATCGATACAAAATGCTATAGCAGCACCTGCGGATTGCATTGCTTTATAAAATCCAGCATATCGAGCTAAAAGTGCGGGGTCATTCGACATGGCACCCATTAACCAATACAGATAAGTTTGGTAAATAGAATCTGCAAACCCGTACATTAAAAATAAAATGAATGGACCACCAAACCTGGGGTGATCCCAGTGAATCGGATCACTATAGTCATTATTAAAGGTAAGCTGAAAGGTAAATCCACCTGCCCAGATAATGTTGGTAATTAAAAACAAAATCCCAAGGGTTATTAATCCACGATTACGGCGACTAAGGCCCTGAAAATCTAAAAGATATCCTACTGAGAGAGCACCCAACACCTGAAGTCCCCAATAAAGTAGGCCGTTTAGCGCACGAGTTGACGGATCAAAATAAATGGAATTGATTCTAAATTGATACGCATAAAACCAATTCGATGCCAGAAAAGCGGGAATAAGAGCCAGCATTTTCCATTCTTTCCACACTCCAAAAACACCTTTTAATTCATCTCGCCAATGAGATGCCTTTTTCATTGTAATGCAAGTTCCGTCGGAACGGACCACATTTGAAGGATTCGCAAGTACAAGAGAGAAAACAACACCAACTAGCATGATGACGACAAATGCAGTGTAGGTACCTGTGGATACGCCGCCCGTTTTGTTTTTCAAATTTAAAACAAGTGCAATCAATGATCCAAGTATACCACCGAAATTAAACAAGGACCAGAATATAGCTACAAATTTTCCTTTGTCCTTTTCTTCAGGATACGACATCATAATTGCACCTTGTGCAGACCAAAATATCGCAGCCAAGCATCCTAAAATTGCACCTGAAATAATGACAAAGCTGGATACCTGCTCACGATCATATACCCAAAATGCAGCAGAGTAGATAACGTAACCAATTGATCCTAACTATTTCAAACTAAAGTTAGATCTATTTAGAAATATATGTATCATTTACTTACTGTTAATGTATACTTCACACCGAGTGTATTTGTGATTGAACCTGCAAAAAGACCAACAATGGCAAAACAGCCATACAGTGCACCATTAGCAGCATCGGTTAATGCGACGTTTGAGCTCATAGAACCGCCAGCACCCAGACCTGAGAGAGCATTAAACATACCAGGACAACATAGGCATACAAAACCTAAAAAGAGTACCTGTATCAGTGGTGTATTTATATTAATCTTATCAAAGATTATCATTATATAAAACTACAGGAATATTTGAGAAGAAGAAAAAGAAGACAACGAATGTTATTATAATTTTCCGAAAAGAAAAATACTTGATTGAACACAAACAAATCAGACGTTGCCAGGAAAAAGGCGTCATGTCTTTTTTTTTCTTTTTTTAAAAAAAACAAGTATTTGTAGTATATTTTGACTCAAGGAAGTAAAGGCGATAAGGCAACGGCTGCTAAGCAAGGTAGAGGTTCTAAGAATAGCAAATCAAGGCATCAGATTTATTTTAATTTCTGTTTAAATACCATGTATTGCCACTTCTTTATTATAAATAAAGGTCATAACCCATTTTTTTAAAAACCATATAAGAGTCTTAATAGTCTTACAAAGTCCTCAATTGAGTGAAAAGCTCATAACTAAGAATAAAAATGAGTAGCTAAAGTACATAAGAATGATGCGCTTTTACTCTGTCCATAACACTCAGTGGTAGACTAAATTCCATTATATGCCCATTTTTTTTAAACTATTTTTCTTTTGTACACCATACTAAAGAAGATGGTCAATACGACAGTAATAGTATCTCCACAGGTTGGAGCATTCAAAATCCCCTTTTAGAACAGCAAGATATACAGTCAAATAGATTTTATGTCGGATAATGATATAATATGATATTGTTTTATTTCTACTCTTTCTTGGAGTGGGTGTCAGCACTGCTAGCATCATTAGAAGCAGGTGTAGAAGCGGCAGGAGCCTCCGTGTTTCCACCGCCAAACATACTAGTGAGTCCCGAGAGGGGATTTTCTGCAGCAAAAGGTCTAGCCAAGTTACCCTCAGGAGCATCACCCCACAGGTGAATCAAAGCCTCCTTGTGAACTAGAAGGTTCTTGATGGGCATAATGGACTGCATCAGCAATGGTTGGTTAAACTTGAATTTTAGATGCATAATTGAAATAATAATCACTGAGGTAAGAGTGGATTTGATGAATTGATTCACTTGATCTACATCATAATCTCTGATGGTCGTAGAGATTGTCTGAGGTGCAGACGTTTCACCAGACAGACTGGGTTTGGCGGGACTTTCATATGTCAAAACTGTTGTGTCTATAAGACGTGTTAGAAGTGGGAAAAAAGCAAGGCCAAATTGATACTCACCATTCTTTTTATTGATAAGAACGATTAAACCATATGATAAACCGACAACAAGTAACTGGGCTCCAAAATAACCTATTCTTGCAAAGGTTACAACGTTGGGATCTTCCCAATCAATCTTTTTTGCAAGTTGCATAGAGATCAAAAGGAATCCCATATTGAACATGGGATTACTAAGTATAGCTGGTGAGCCCATATTAGCTGCTGTTTTTCTTTACAGTTTTATTTTTGGAAGAAAGAAAAAAAGAGAGAAAAAGGAAATGAATTCGAAAAATAAGGAGCTGGTGATTGTTGTATATTTGTATTATAAAATTTCAAGTGTTTCGCAAGTTGTTATCAATGATAATTTGGCGAAATAACCACTTTCTACTCGAGGAGAATGTAGTTTCCTCACATATCAACTTGACGTTTTCCAGTTTTAAGCAATAACTGTTTCCAATACGCATGTAAAACGTCATTTTTCTTATTCAAACAACTTTTATGCATGTATATGAGAAAAGAAAGAGTGATGACGACCTTCAACTCTCTCAATTGCGCAATTTTCGGTGCTATTCTTGAACTACCTTATGGAAATATATGTGGCGCCACTAAGCAAGCTTTAAAGTGGCTATATTGAGCTATAATTTATGCATTTTGCCTTGTTTATTATTCAGGGAACGAAAAAAAAAAATAGATAAATAAAAAAGAGGTTTGAAACACAATCTCGTACATGAACACCTTGTTTGTCAACGGCGAAACAAACCAACGAGATTTTGGAAATAGAGCTACTATAATACGACATAGCCGTTGACTGGGTTTATAAAGCCATCACCAGAGGGTACAATTACTACGTTGCTTGGGAGTTAAGTTAAAATCGCTTGATCTGTCTGAGCAACATCAATCATATATTGAGGCAAAGGAACCGAGACTTGTATGTATGTTTATACCTTTTCAACTTGGAACAAGAGTTAATTTAAATTACATTCAAATCGATACAACACAGTTTTTAACAACATAGATCAAAGAACACCAGTGTTTTCCATTCAAGCGTAGATAAGCGTGCAGATCTTTTTTGCCAATATTGTAATTCCGATTATTATTGGTTTAATAGTGCGTATATTTTTATAATGGAATAAAGCTGCTTCTAGATTTATAGTTTGAGCAAGAAAATCAGATATAAGCTTATATATTTCGTATCGACCGAATGGATGCTTTAAAGTGCTTCCAAGTGTCATCATTGAAAATACAAAACCAATCATGGTTATTTAGACTCTTTTTATCATTGGTTTATAGAAAATGAAAATGACGACAGTCTCCAATGAAATTGTAGTTGATGGACGGAGTTCTTCTTTCATTAAAGTGGATGTTTTAGTGACTATCCACAAAATTTTAATCTCCACGACAATTGAGCTAAAAATCATAATTAGATTCTATTTTTGTTTCTTTTTTTTTTTCTCTCTTTTCATCTTCATCATCTTCAAAACAAAAAAAAGAAAAGAAAATGGCTGAGAACGTTATTGCTTCACTTCAGGTCGGCACCACTCATACAGTCTCTGTCGAGGAATACAGAGCTCGCAAGGTTGCTCTTATTACTGGTAAGTGTTATTGTATATCAAACTAGATAAGACACTAAATAGCAACTTTTATTATTATATTTATAATAAAAAGGTGTTACCGGTCAAGATGGCTCTTATTTGGTCGAGTTTTTGTTGAAGAAGGGTTATGAAGTACACGGTATTATTCGTAGATCCTCTTCTTTCAACACTGGCCGTATCGAGCATATCTATAAGGATAGACATGAAACAAGTAAGTTGTACTCTTTAGAGGCATGTATGGTGGAAACAAGAAACTGATTCACTTGGTTAAACCCATTTTAGACGTCAAGTTCTTCCTTCACTACGGTGATTTAACTGATTCTACCTGTCTTGTCCACATCATCTCCCAGGTTCAGCCTACCGAAGTTTACAACTTGGCTGCTCAGTCCCACGTCAAGGTCTCCTTTGACATGTCTGAATATACTGGTGACGTTGATGCCCTCGGTACTCTTCGTCTTTTGGATGCTATCCGTACATGTGGTTTGAACGACCGTGTTCGTTTCTACCAAGCTTCTACCTCTGAACTCTACGGTAAGGTTGCCGAAACCCCTCAAAAGGAAACTACACCTTTCTATCCCCGTTCTCCTTATGGTGTCGCTAAGCTTTATGGTTATTGGATTGTTGTCAATTACCGTGAAAGTTACGACATGTTTGCCTGTAACGGTATCTTGTTCAACCACGAATCTCCTCGTCGTGGACGTACTTTTGTCACCCGTAAGATTACTAGAGCTGTTGCTGATATCCACTTGGGCCGCCAGGATTGTCTTTATCTCGGTAACATTGATGCTAAGCGTGATTGGGGACATGCCCGCGATTATATCGAGGGTATGTGGCTCATGCTTCAGCAAGACCAACCTCAGGACTTTGTCTTGGCTACTGGTGAAACACACACAGTTCGCAGCTTCGTCGAGAAGGCTTTCAAGGTCACCGGAAAGAATATTGTTTGGGAAGGTGAGGGTGTAAATGAAATTGGTAAGGACGCTGAAACCGGTAAGGTGCGTGTCCGCATTGATCCAAAGTACTTCCGCCCTGCTGAAGTTGAACTCTTGTTGGGTGACCCCACAAAGGCAAACACCGAATTGGGATGGAAGCGTAAGGTTACTTTTGATGAATTGGTTACTGAAATGGTCGTTGCTGATATCGAAGGTGGTTTGAAGAATGATACCTACAACTAAAAAGTCTTGAAAAAAAAAATGATAGTTTATTTTCTACATTTTGTTATTTACTTTTTTTTTGCTAAAAAAAAAAAGGAATCGTGTATAATATTTTGATATAATGGTAATAAAAACAAATACATAAAAAAAAAAAAAAAGCTTTTCGCCTTCCTTTTTGTTGTTACTTTTAGTCTATTTATTGAAACACCGGTATTATTCCTTGGCAGCGAAGATCACTAAAACGTTAATATGACAGTTTCTAAACATTTTTAGAAAAAATGTGTAACGGATCGTCAATTAGTTGAATGAGATTGATCTTTACTATTGATGTCTATTATAATACCAATCACAAATACGTAGATCCGTGTCTTTCTTTTCTTTTCTTTTTTTTTAAAAACAAGAACAAAAGAGCAATCCCAATTTACTTCTGATATCGGGTCTTAAATTAAAAGGAGTCTCGAACAGAGGACCCAGTTTTTTGTAAATGACAGGAACCATTATATTATCATATATAGAAATATTACAATATAATTAATGAATATTACAATAGCTCAAAAATATCGTATCATAGAGAGGTGATCTTTTCATAAATATATGCAGTTCCATCAACATGTCAGTGCTTTATTATTGTCATTTTCAACCTTGCGTACGATTTAAATTAAGTGCAACCTTATAAAAGCTAAAGTCCAATAAATTCGCGAAAGCCAAAAAACCTGAAGTAAATATATCGCTGCTGGTGATATATTTATCTTACTTAAAAACTGATTTAGTTTGAATATATTTCTTTTAAAAAAAAGAAAACGTCATGGGGGTATTTTTATTGGAGGTGATGGTTTACCAACAAGGAAAGTGGAGTTTAGAACGTCTGTGGTCTGAGGGTTTAGCTCTCTCATTTTCTGTAAATTTTTGCTGGTGCAAAACTGAATTTGAACCTGAGGATCTCATCAGCGATACGGTCTATCTTAAACTGAGTTTACTTTTTATAATTTAATATTTAGGTTTAAACATATATCTTTGACAATGGAGCTTATATGATATCATTACCGCCTTGCTCTTGACTTGAAAACAATAAGAATAAAAAAAAAAAGGAGTTCCTAGTTTCTAATAATCTATAACAAGTTGTAATTGTTTATAATAGCTCATTAACCGACGTCTTCAATAACCGAGGTATATTTGAATCAAAATTATTTTGAGATGACAATAGTGATGGATAATCAAATGTTTAGAATAAAGGATATCAAATCAGTATAGCATTATTTATTTTACACTTGCAGATATCAATGCGGTTTATGTGTAACACATGGGCTTGTTTATTATCATGCCATTGTTTAAAAATATTCGACTTAATTAGTCAAATGATTATTGCTTTCATGAAATTTTTGCGCTCCCGTAAATTGATTTAGTTAGAATAGCATAATCAGAACCGAAATGATCAACTTTAATCGCTCAGCTTCAGCATAATTAGACATTTAAGGTAAAATCCTAATCTATTATTCACTTAAGGATTAGCATATACGCTGTTTTTGTACGCGATGAGCCATAAAATATAACTATTTATATAACAATGCATTGAGTATTGTTTTCACTCATAAAGCAGTAGGATCAACAATTAATGTGGCGTTCTTTAGTACTTGATGAAATTATAAATACAATCCACCTGGTTTCTAGCTACTCTTTTTTTTTTTTGTACTTATTAGAAAGAAAAACAAAACAAGAAAACTATTTTAGAGCTTTGAATAAAAGATGCTGTTATACACTTGATTGTTCAGTTCATTTTAGTGGTTTTGGGAAACTGTACTAGAAATTGTAAGTTCAAGGAATTAAGGGGGCACTGGTCCAATCATTTTGCTTAGTTTTGACGATTTTGGCGTTGAATTTATCACAAGGAGTATAATATAAAAATACTTTGAATATCCTATAAGGAACACATAAAAATATTTGATATGTATCTGATCTAATTATTGGTATTACAATGGTCAATATACAATGTAATTACTAAATTGAGATAATATATAGTTGTATTTTGTTCTTTGTTGTAGAATGAAGTTAGAAAAAGAATGTGAGGTACTTTTGTTTTTTAAAAAAACTATTGGTTAATCTAACAAAAAAGTAAAAAAAAATGACGCCAAGTTATTAGCTTGAGCTTAAAAAAGGCAATATCCGAATTACTACACTTGTGGTAATAACTTACCACATGTTGCTCTTCCATGTGGATTATAAAGACATTTTGGTTATTGAATGGATAATAATGATTCTCTTTAATCATTCATCTTATAGAATAATGAAAAGAAGAAGGAATAGAACAAACAAATATTAGACAATAAAATTAAAAGGTAAAAGAAAAACGATATTCGGCTGTAATGTTTAGGTATTTTTATTTTTCCTCTTGTTTTTCTTTGTTAAGGGGCAGGGAGTTATCCTTTTTCATATATAAATGGAAAACATGAACCAAATATTTCCCTTCTTTTATTTTATTTCCCAAATTCTACAAAACATAAAACAAAAGACAAAACAAAGCTATAAAAATGTCGCTTGTACTTCCTGCTTCTGGATGGTTGAAGAAAAAGACACATCTTCCTCTTGGTGGCTCAAGATGGGCACTTCGCTATTTTATTTTGCTCGATTCTGAACTCCGAGTGTATAAAGATGAGGTAAATAAAAATAACTTTTTCATGTATAGTTGATTGTTGGATTCTAATATTCTAAACAATTTCATAGTATACTTCAAATCCATCCCATATTTTAGATTTGAAACAAGTGGACCAAATAATACCGGTACCTACTACTCACCGACCCTACTGTTTGCGAATTGATCGACTGAAAAACAAAAAATCGTGGGTTCTTGATTGCAATTCACAAAGTGATATTGAAACCTGGTTTCTGAACCTAAAAAAGCGTCTTGATAGAATTTCAAAATCATTATGTGTAGAGAATACTACTTCATCTCGACTATACAGGGAGCCTACCTTGCCGCTTCGTTGTGTAAATATAGATAAAAAAGAAGTTAAAAAGGCATCTTCCGCTTTATTAAGCAGAAGAAATAAAGAGCTGGCCCCTATCAGGACAGACCTCTATGAGAGACCTAGTCCTCAATCACCCGCTACCTTATCAAGTACACACTCTTCTCCTATAGCTTCTCTTAGTTCTTTAGATATACCTCAATGCTACTGTAAGCCAGGAAATATTTCTGTCGAAAACTATTCTCCAACTTACATGATCTATAAAAAGAAGTTTCACATTTAGATCACTCTCTCTCTATATATATATTTCACTTTTGTTACTTCATGTATTATTACCTTTGTATCTTACCTCATTTTCAATAAATAAATTTTGATTTTTTTATCACTGTATTTAACTATTTATATGAGTGTTTCTATATAAAGTATAGTTAAGATTAGAGCATATGGTTTTGTTAACTTCAAAAACACCCGTACTGTCAACCCGACCTGTATATAATATTGTAGTATTTAAAAGGCATACTTTTTTTATATCAAGACAACTATAATGGGTACAAAAAAGCAATTAGGTGAAATGAGTTTCACTTTGCTGCTCTTTAGGATTTCAATCACGGTTGTTATTTTAGTACATATCTATTGGTATTTTTCTGTGTTTAGAAAGTAATGTTTGCAAAAGTATAGGTTGTCAACTTAAAAGCACTTATCCAATAAAACGTCAATAGAAGTGTATTACACGTTGCTAGAGTATATACTTCAACCTGGTTGGATTGGTTGCATAATATCCTGTTATAATTTATTGATAACTCTACTTGTCCTGGTTAAAAACCTTAATAATAATAGTATTGTTCACAATGAATGTATCTTTTTCATTGAGTTATACCATGCATTATTAAGTACAGTACTCTACTTCGATTGTACTGCTCATTTGAACATCATAAAAATTTGTTGACATTAGACAATACTGAAGAGTGTATCATACAAGAGATTCCCATTCGTTAGCATACTTGTGTAATCATTCAACAAGGAGTGATCATCATTTTTTATAGGCTCTGATCGAATTTCTACCAATTATTTTGAGTTTAAGTAAATCAACTGGGGTAGAAAATCGCATCCACTTCCCTGCTTTTTATTTTTATTTTCCCCATTTGGATAGTTGCAGGGAAGCTATAAAATAATTTACACTTTTTTTTTTTTTTGTAATCTCTTTCGCTTTTTTCATTAAAGTTGCTATCATCTTTATATAACCCCAATACTTTATATAATATGGAGCCCAATTTGGAGGCTGAAAAGCCTCATCTGACATTACCATTAAAAATCAGGAAAAAACCTGGACGTAAACCAAACCCTGCTTCACCTGCTCTTCGTAAAGCACAAAACAGAGCAGCTCAGCGAGCCTTCAGGGAACGAAAAGAAAATTACATAAAGGAACTAGAAAGTGCCAACAGTGAATTACAAGAGAAAAAGGAAAAACTTTGTACAGAAAACCAAGAGCTAAAGGTTGAAGTTGAAGTGATGCGCTCAGAAAACTGGTATTTGAAGGGTATTGTTCTTACGCTCCATTTAATGTGCTATCAACATAATCTGGTCATTCCTCAACACGGCCCCTTTTTCAGTGGTGAGGTACTGTCTGTATTGGCTCAATCTATTCCAGAATCAATATCTACCTATATGGATCTCAACGGTGTCAACAAACTTCCTAAACCTGAAAAAGTGTTTAGTTTAAAGAATCACATAAAGCCAGGGAACTCCATTTTGTCTTCATCTTTCTCACTTGCTGTTACTAAGGATGGTATTCAACCTTTACCAGATACAGATGGTTTTAAACCAGGTGTAGGTTCTACCATCCAGACCGAAAACACCGGAACCTTAGAAAATGTGTGCAACGTTAGTCCTTCTGGTAATGACTCTGTGTATCCACTTGAATTAGAGAGTCCTTCTCCTCCACCTTGTCCAGATTTGGATAATTCAAATTCAGATAATATCAACAACAGACTACCTCGACCTGTCATGTTAACCAATGAACCTATCGCAACTAATTTAGCCGCTATTCAAGCACTCCGATTACGATTGAGGCTTCAAAGCATTAGAGCACGCACAGACACACATGCTTTTGTTATTCGTCCAACTCTTTTACAGGTAAATAGCGTGAGATGAAATGGAACAAGGAGAAAAAAAAGCTGGAGTCTTTATTTATTTATTTATTTTTTAGCTCACTGTACCTCACGATCCTCGTATTGATTTACTTCCTACACCTCATATGCGTGATAGAATGATTCTTTTTAGAGACCGTTTCGATTTGGATGATTGTTTTCGATGTTTACTTGAAAAATCAAAATTCCATGGTGGCGATCCAGCTATTGCTGCCAACTGGGAACTCCCACCAGAATTTTTTGAAAAATATTGGTTCCTGACAATTGATTACGATCTTCGCCGCACCACTAACAAATGGAGAACCCTTCAAGGTCTCAGTAAACTTAATTTCAAAGACCAAAATTCTGTATCACCAGAGCCCAAAATGGATGATGGATCAGAAAGCCAGCAACCTGCACTGGAACCATCAGATGTGAATTTGAATGACATTTCATCGTTGTTCGATATTGATATAATGAAAATTGCTCAGAAAAACAATACGCACTTAAATATTAATACACAAACTACATTAAACCCTTTATATAATCAACAAGAACTTGAGTCACCATCTAGAACCATGACCTCTGAAATCAGCATGAACACGATTGAACCAGTGCTTCTTACTGATGGTACCAAAATCCCAGGATCATCCCGGCCTACTATGAAAACAGCAGGGTCTATCAAACCTCGCCGACATCATCCATACCTTAATAACAATAGATCAACCTCTAATACTCATGAACCACAAGAACCTTGGGATTTCGTCAATTCGCAAAAAGACTGTGGTACAGTGTGTTTATTTCTGTTTATATATTCGCTTTTACTTAGTACTATTATCTAGATATGCTCATTGATCGTCTTATAAACGCTGAACAGGCATCCGGATTTACTTGATGATCTAACACTGTTTTATTTCATACTGTAAATTATACCTAATGTATACTCTATTCATCTATTAATGTGTATTATATTAAAAGCCTATATCATTCTCCATCATAAGGTCAAACGTTTTCCCGAAGAATTAAAAACTTTCTTTTCTTATCTGGAGTCCGCATAGTATTGGGCAAAAAAGCGGCGAACTGCGGAAGATAGTAAATTGATTAAAGAACGACAAGAACTTTAGTCAGGTTATATATGCGTATTATTACTGAAGGGAAAATTAAGGGGATGGATTAAGATTTATATATATAATTTTTCTGAATTCATAACAATGAATACTATGGATCATAGTCACTAAACCCTGAAGCGTCAATTTGATATATTGGAATGTCAAAATATTGCCTTTATTAATTTTTTTTTGTGAGTTTTTGTCAAAGGTATACGGTGTAATAAATGCGTATAAATCAGTGCTTGATTTCGAAAAATTGAAATTAAAAGAGATCATCTGTCATGTTTCAATACAATAATATATTATTAACCAATTCACTCTTCACGTTCACACTATGCTTCTAAGGTTAAATGAACACATCTAAAATGCGGTAAAAACCTTATTTCAATTAGCGACTGATTAATCTGCAGACGTTGTATCCACATGGAAGCGTATTCAAGGGTTAATGAAATGCCGACCCTTTTCCTTTAGTCATTTTATCCTTTTGACATCAATGTGTAACTTCTTTTACATTCTTTATATCTTTTATCGATGGTTCTCTCCTTGTTTAAATCATGTTTTTCCATTGATTCTATTAAATAAACTTTAAATAAGCTTTAACAGACCTGTGTAGCTGAACCATAAACTTCTTCAGAACTCTTATGGAGTCGAATGGATTTTAATAAAGAGTTGAGCTTTTTTTTTTATAAGTGAAGCTGAACCAAAGAAGGGCACGTTCTAGATACATTAAGTACAAGTATACAAGTTATACTATGTCGAGCGATTGATAATACATACTTTTTATGGTTTTTGGGAAAGCATTTTTTAAAAGCAAACAGCGTAGAGAGGCTTAATCCCACAAGGTGTGATGATCACTGTGACCGTTTCTCTGTATGGCGAAATTATTTTCAGAGTAAAATCATGAGCAATAAAACCCGTAGCTAGATCATGATAGTCTCGGAAAAAGACGCCCATTTTCGCCCGCACCTTGGCCCATGAAAAATGTTGTGAGTTTTCCTGGACCAAGATGGACAGGCTTCCTTTTTTGGATTTGAAATCTCACAATATGATATGGTTTTTCATGTTTAATTTTAGAATATGTATTAAAATTTTGATATGAAAAATGCTTGTGTATTGTAATGTCTATATTTTTGAAGAAGAAATCCATATCATGGGTGGTTTTTTTTTTACCAATCCTTCATCTTTATTATTTGTTCTATAAGGCTTCACATGATGATCAAAAAGAACCTATAATCGGAAAGTCCGCTCTAAAAGTCACTATTTGTCTCAGCATGAATTTGTTGATTTTTTTTTGCTGCGTATTTTTCTCTTCTTTATCTTTAATATGTATAACACGCAGAGTCAAACTGAAGGAGAAAGGTATTTGCTGTTAAATATATATATCAAATGTGATTACTATTAATAAAAATAGGTGTATCCGGGTTATTAAAAGTCTTGAAACAAGTATACAAAAGATAAGTAGTGTCAAACTCATTTTAATTGACATCGTTATGAACATCGACAATATAGTGAAATCAAACAGAACTAACCCGCTCGTGTTGGCCTCATTGTATTTGGGTTTAATCCGGGCCAACGCGTAGTACGGAGATAGTTTGTCTCCCAGGATTTACCCGCTGTTGAATAGATAGTAACTGTACTGCCTTTCTGTATGAGGTTAGGGTGCTTCTATACAGAAGGAAACAGTGGACTTGTTTCTTCAGCATGCAACGGAAGGACGTGGACACATACGTCTAGTTATACACGGGCTTCCCTTGCTAACCTGCGAACACTCTTTTTTCGGAAGAGTGGAACAGCTTGGGTGTGTTTGCCCAGTTACATCATATGGTGGAATGCACCTGGTGGTGGCCGGGGGTCAACATGTATTTATGAAGATTGAAGTTGTTGAGGAGCATCGTTCTTCTGTGGCCTCGTACAGAGTATCTACGGCAACCTATTTACTCTGTAATGCAACCAAAGTACCTAGACTCATATTCTAGTTTTGAAGGTGGATGGGCTCTCTTCAAACACCACAGCTTAACTGATTTTCGCTGACCTGACGTTATTGTAGATGGAACATGACCCAAACTGTAATTCTCAGGCCTTGTCAGATACAAATACGCCAGCGGGCAGGGATGGTAATTAGAGGGCATTCCTTTCAGTTCTGGCAGTCG
Organism: Backusella mclennaniae; assembly: GCA_024139405.1. Taxonomy (NCBI): domain Eukaryota; kingdom Fungi; phylum Mucoromycota; class Mucoromycetes; order Mucorales; family Backusellaceae; genus Backusella; species Backusella mclennaniae. The sequence continues at coordinate 63,953 of VCJL01000814.1, read as the reverse complement.
TTTTATCGGTGTATTCATGCCTTTGGGTATATACAGACGCTGTTGGCCTGTTCGGTTATATGACAGAAGTCATCAGATACATCATGATAAATGGAGTTAGGGCAGTACCCCACTACCAGGAACACATAGTTTACGTAAAAGCTTAGATTTCTCGGAGATTCTCTAGAAATATTCCTGGTGTCGAACCGTGGCTAGTAAATGATGATGGACTAGCTATCCGCTAACAAGTAGTGTGATGTTAGGGACAGGAAAATTGACGGTGTGCTCCTTGATATCCCATTGTCTTTCGAACTGTGGGTCGCGATTCTCCAGTGGCTCGGGTGCGGTGGCGGAGATCATCCCCTGTGTCATATACCCAAAAAAAAAACTAGATAGAAATAAAATTATTTTAAATAAACTTTACCTTTGTACTTTTTTTGACACTGTGACTATACACTTCTGAAGTGAAACACTTTATCACAAGACCCTCAACTTTGAAGAACAAGATAATATTTCATTGTGCTCTCAAGTGCTTTTTTTCTCGATCAAACAGTAGCCTTGATATTGAGCCATATTTATATGGGGATATTGTTTTTTTTAGCCAATCTTATCTGGAAAAAAAATTGAAGCTTTGATCTGCTTGGTATCTTGCCAATATTGAATGTTGTCAATAGTATTCAGCAAGAACCACTTTGTTCCTGTCATTTCCAATATAGAATCCAACTTTTTTTTTTTTTTTTATAAAATAAAACCTACGGTCCAAATAGATGAAGAACAAAAACTTGAAACTGGCAACAGATCCATAAATGTCCTAATTCATAATAAAAAGGTCAATTGGCCCAACATATAAAATAAAGAGACTCGGAAAAATACAACTTCAAACAATTAAAAAAAAAGTTATAATAATTATCAGTTTATTACTAAAAATAAGAAGAAGAAGAAACAGCCATTATGCATCCAAAATGCGAAATATGTCTATAATAGTTGTGTTATAAAGATATTAGATATGTACAAAGGTAAATAAGTATATGAGCGATTGTTCTGATAATCAATAACCAATCTAGTCTTTTCTGTTAGTTTACAGTCTATGTTTATATTCTCCTCATCCTGGTGCTGGCTGGGACCTTGGTCATCTGGCACAATGATTTCAACCTCTTGCTGTTTATTTCATAGCACGGATTTACCTGAATAAGTTATGAACTCTTATCATCAGCCAATTAACCGTAAGCGATTTGTTAGAGACATCACAACGTCCAGACATTTTCACCAATCTGTATCAAAACGATGTCGTGTCTATTTATAAAAAGTCAATAATTTGAAAGGCGTTCCAGAAACAACAACAATTTCTTCAAGACACAACATCATATATCGATGCGCAGATGTATATAAACGGGTTTGTAAAGTGCACAGCCGTCTTGTTGGACTGGCTTTCGTCAACAAAAGTGTTTTTTTTTATTTCTCTTTCTAAATATATAAAAATATCCTTGATCCGAAAAAATAAGTATAGCCATTGTTCGTGGTGGACAGGCTCTGTTTTCCTATTGTCGAAATATGCATGTATATACATCACCTGGTGAATCTATCCCTATAAGATCAATACACTCTATCAATTACTTTATATATTATTATTCTTCAATGGTATGGGATATGCCTTCATGGATCTCGCTACATGAATATCTAACTCATTATTTGTTCACTGTCTGAAATCTACTTTATATATGATAGATTTATTTACTCTTGTTCATTTACTGTATGCTCAAGAAATATGTATACAGAAAAAAGCCTATTTCCCACAAAAACGATCAAATTAAACATGTTTAACGTTACACTGTCCTTAACATTTTCTGATTGTCGTACGATAACAATACCATACATCTGCAGAGGCTGATAATCCATCTACATGTTGCAAAGTAAAGCATCAAATATAAATAGACGACGTGAAACCAATTAAGAATAATGAACGCATTAATGGTGTTTTTATTTTCATTAAAAGTAGTACAATTAAGCTTATAAAGTAAAATAATAGAAATGTATTTAACCACCACGGTTAAATGTCTGTATAACTTTTTTATAAAACACATGCTCATCACAATATGTTCTTTTAATAGATGTTGATTCTGTAATTACTGTTTTTTTTAAGAAATTGAGAATAAAAATCAAATTAATGAGAAAAAGGGAAGACATATTAACCTATATCAATTTACTTTAATTTTCATACAAGTACTTTTCAATGACATTTAATAGAATTGATACTAAGTAAGATCCATTTAGACACTTAAACATACTTGCCTTGTTTCGTTATATATTGGGTTATAGTATAATATAAACAATCCTCTATACCCAATTTCTGTCTCATACCTTTTCTCAATAATTTGAAAATATTTCTCAACAATTTGAAAAACTGTTCTCATTAATTTAATTAATAAAATTGAGTAATATATGAAGTTTTAGCTCAATTGAAAGTACACTTTTATGAGATCTAGCGAAAAATTTTACTGTATTCTGATTGGATAATCACAATAGAGAATGCTTGATTTCCTAATTTGTATTGGCATTCTTTTTCATTAAAACCTAAAGACGTCCTTTTTGTTTCCCTTTTTTTTCTTCTCTCTCCATATTTTCATTCCAAAGATGTCATATTTACGCATATTAAGGTCGAAAATATGGGTTACCTCTATTGTACTGATGGTTGTGTTCTTTGGCACACTCTTTTCATATCGCCAGTCACAGACTAGACCAAACTACAACCCATCCAAACGCATTGTTTCCTTCAACAGATTGTCAGGAAAGCATAGACAACTACTCACTTCTTCAGTGGCACATATACGCAATGGTTATGTTGCTAATCGCACACCAGATATTGACACTCCACCACTACTTATTCTTCCAAACACCAGTAAACAATCTTTACAACATCAACTTATTCATATAACCAATGCATACTTCTTTTCCATGTTGATTGATGGCTCTGCTTTTGCTTACGATACAACTTGGCCGGTGCGATTTGAATGGTACTTTGAACCTACTCCTGGTTACATGTCAATGAATAGCCATCAAGCTCAGTTTTATCTCGACAGGACATCAGCAGAATCTATCCATTCCCAAAGTCCCAGTGCAGCTGAATTATCCTCACGATCCTTCAGAGATGATTACAAGACACGCAATATTCAAATTGTACGCACAGAGAAGGAATGGGGCAATGAGCCAGTATGGAACGAACTCAATAAAAATCCTTCAATGGGTGGGGCTGGTGGTAAGTATCGTCTAAACCACCTAGAGCAGAAATCCGATTGGTTTTGGGTTGCTAGCCGATTGCTGTTTTCAAGACCCAGTGGATGGTTTCAAACCCAACTAGAACCCTACAAGGAGTTGTTGGGTGGCAAGCTGCAGCTTGGAGAGGGTCTCTCCTATCTCGATCCTGAAAATAGCTTATCTCCCGAAATTTTAACTCGTTGGTTCCGTATCGGTGTTCGTTTTGTGGGTAACAGTGAAGATGCGAGCTGCATGGCTTCTCATATTGCAGATAAGTGCCAGCAGGACCGTGCATGTCACGTATTTATATCCGCCCCCGATCGCGAACGCTTCCAACTTATTCGTTCTGCAATGACAAAGTACCTTGGACCCTATCGCATCTCGGTCCATGCTGTGGCCGAAGGCTATGCATTCGCTAGTTTCGATCAAAGTATGAAGGTGGATGATGATTATAACCCCTTTGATTCCGATGAGAATAGACTAAAGATGAATTATGCACGCTCTTTTATGGATTGGTTCATCTTATCTCGTATGGACTATTTAGTTGGGCAAGAGAATGATCTCTTTATAACTACCGCCGCATGGGCTGCCCAAGTGAAGACTGACTTGAAAAGTCCTGGTAGCTGGCATCTGGAAGCAATGGAAGATTGGTAGATAGAAAGGAAACATACTACTCCTCGCTTATTTGTTTGTTTGCCTTTTGTAACATAGATATACACACTTTTATACATATAATAGCATTACTACACTAATTTTTAATATTAATAATAATAACTAATAACTAATAAAAGCCTCTTTTTATACGCCATACAAATACACTTAATCAAAGTTTTTTTAATTATTATTACTATTATAAGTTTGTGTGAATGTGAGTGTGTGTTTAATAATATTATAGACTTATACAAATGTCATTGTTGTATTATAAATTAAATAAGGAGAAAATATATATCTATTTGCTTATTTATCAGCATGAAGCAAATTGTCATTTTGATCATCTATCAATACTCCGTTTGACTTTGGTGCCATTAATTTCGACTCTCTCAAGTCTACAGCCGAGTGGGAAGTTGTGATAGATGGACGTTCGCTATTTGTATGTTTAAATGATGACATTGCCTCTCTAAAACCAAAATCTAGTGAGCTTGAAGGAGATGAGTTGTGTTGCTTATCAAATGCAAATAATCTTAATGCTGTCACGGCTTGTACGCTTTGCTTTTCTACAGCCAAATCTAACGGTGTCTATTTTAAAAAAAGTTAAAATCAAAACAGACCTGTCACTTTCTTTTTTGGATTACCATATTTGACTCATCCTTCAAATCCACTTTAGAATGTCTTTTCAAAAGTCCCAACACAAGTCTAACATTGTTATTAGCAGCCGCATAATGCAAAGGTGTCCAACCTTTTCCGTCCACTTGGTTCACATCGCTAAGTCTTTGTAAAAGAAATTCAATCACCGTATCGTCATTGTTATTGGTTGCTACATGCAAGGCTGTTTTTAGTTCTTCATTTGGGTTCTTATAATCTACTTGTGCACCCTGAGCGAGATATCTCAGTGAAGCTTGAAGGTCTCCATTAGCAGCAGCATCCCAGAATTCCTAAAACAATGTTCTCTTTCAATTCATCATGCATTTCTATTTTTGTAGTAGTATCACCGTTTTTTACCTGATTCAAGGTTTCTTGATCAAGGTCTGTTTTCTTGACAAAGGATTTCTTTAAATATTTTTCGGTTATCCATAAGTCTCTATCGTTTCTATTGATTATAACAATTTAGTTTCATTATTTTTAGCGTCGCTATGAAACGAACCTATTGCAATTAGGATTGATTCTAAATGTTTCCATATCAGAAGGCACAGCTTCCTCATAGATGCTATTACCAACAGCATTCCCCAGTCGCAACATGACCTATTTTGTAATTGATTGATAAATAACAGTAAAAAACAAAAATAAAAACGAATCACTTACTTCAATGGCCTCAGATTCCCACTTATCCAAAATAACCGATCGCACTTTACTAACATGAACACCCAAACTACGATGTATACCCGAGCACTCAATACATACAATGATACCAAGGTTGGTACATGCCCATTCAGGATTTGGTGCCTGACAGTCGGCACATTCACTATTTCCAGGTACTTTTTGAAGTCTTTTTAATGATTCTCTATTGGTTTCATCTATTTGATCATTATTATCCATTTCAGTCTTGGTCAATCCAGCTGAATCGGTTACGGTCTACACAAAAGAAATCATTCGTCTATATGTATACATAGTTTAATCAATAAAGACTAGACTTGTTACCTTTTTAATAATAGGAGATTGCTGAGTGTATCTAGGTGCGCTATCTGAATTAAGTGCTTGTTGACTAGCTGTTCTAAGGCTCTGAACCCATTCATTCATATCATATTCATTTTCTGCTTGCAAAACGAGAATCCTATATAGATAGTTACAATAAGTAAAAAGAAAGTAGGTAGTAAAAGTACTTTACTTGTTTGGTGAAATGACTTCAAAGCAAAATCTTCTATCGTAACTATCAGTAAGCTTTACACTACACACTCTTAGATTATAAGAACTGGTCGAATCTTCATCTTTTGAAACCTATGACCCATGATGAATAACATGTTGTTTCCCATTATTTTTCCTCTCTCTCTCTCTCTTACTTTTCTTGAAGTAACAATCAATTCGCCATCATAAATAGTAAAGTACTTTCTTGACCATGTTTGATATACTCTGCCATGCTTTCTCTCAAAGAGATAACCTGATTTATTTGATGCGTTTTGCTGTTTTGCTGTTTCCGGGTTGTATTGAGTTGGGTTATATTGGTCAGCAGCATTCTAACATAATGTCAGTACTGTTATGAATTACTAATAGGCCCAATAAAACAATATACCTTTTCACATTCTTGCTGGTATAAAAGGCCCTCTTGGCTTTCCTCTTCATATCGTTCTCGAGACTTTGTAATACAATAATAAGAATAAAATGTTTAATATTAAATATAATGCTTACATCGTGTAAAAGACCAGTTAAATCACGCATATAAGGTTCTAGATCCTTTAAAATCTCGTAACTTTGGTGATGAAATGCAGATTCAGTATACATATATGCAAGTACCTTGAAAAATAGTAATAAGGTTAACAAATAAACCTCAAAGGTTATATAAAATATGTCTCGTTTACATTCTCCATATAATCCACTTTTTTCTTTGCTTCTATATCATTCAACTTTGACACATATTCCATATAGCATTTATGAAACACTCTTCTATTATCACCCAATTCCTTTGCACTCTATAATAGTAATAATCAATAAACTTATATTTATCATCATCATCCTTTACTAACCTCTTGAATCATTGGATCCTTTGGCTTCTTACTCATGTATTTAGATAATGAAGAATCAACCTCATCACTTGACTTTTCAAATTTCTTTCTCAATTCCTAAAAACAATAATATATTAAAATATGCACATTTATATGCTTAGTCTCTCTTTAAAGTCTAACCTTGATTGGCGCCAGTGTGCTTCTTAGAAATTCATCTAAAGGTACAATAAAGGTATTCACAATATGTGTATTCTATAATAACAATGGTAAATCATCACTTTCCCCCTCTACTCGCTGCTTATAGCAAAACACTGCTTTGCTTACAAGCATCTTTCTACTCTTTTCTACTTCAAATATCGACTTTCCAAACTTTTCAAGTGCCTGTGCTTTTGTTGAGAGTTTTGTTAATAGTCTGCTTTCTATTTAAACGACGGTATCTGCTTTTTCTTTACCAACTATCGGATCATCTTGAGCAACCGCAAACGTCATGAACTCTTGCGCCAAGTCTTTTTGTTGCTGACTATAAGCTAAAGTGTCGTTTAAGTCAGGCTGAGCACTGAAAAAGAAACAGAAAAAAAAAAAAAGAAAGCTTTACTAACCAGTTGCTATCTCGACTTGAGTACGAGCAAGTTTAATAAGCGTTTTTAACGAATGTTCAAAGTTATGAATCGACTCTTCATGTGACTGAATTCGTTTTCTAAAAGTTGGCGAGTCCTCTAAACAGCCCCGGATGTCAAGCGCTGGCATGATGAAAAAGAGATTACTTTACTTTTTAGGAAGAGATGAAGAAAAAAAGAAAAAGAAAAAGAAAGTGCTTTATTTTGGACCTTTTTTTCCCAAAGACTTTTGGCATTACACGTGATTCTTCTAACATTTATTCATATCACTGATTCCTGATACTAAGTTGAAAGTATCCGTACTTATTTAAAATAAAGAACAACTTTGTAGTTTAATAAGCCTTTTTGTGCAATGCCAATCAAAAACAAGCTAATCCAAACATCATTTACAGTGGGTTCTCAATAAGTTCGCCATTTTCTTCACCCTTCTACTACTTTAGTTGACAGAATTCACATATCTTCAAATTCACACTTCGATAGATCCACCAGTGTGGTAGTTTCTTTTGGTGTGAGCCTATTGAGGTACCACTGTACCGTGTCTTCGATTGCATCTATATTTTTAATAAAAGTAGGGAGTGAACAAGAAGAGTCCCGGATCGGAAAGTTGATATCCTTAGAAAAGTCATATCAGCGGTCGCATATCTTTGATAGGCTATTCATAGGGCACCTTGTTGTTGTAAATTTGAATATCAAATAGCTTAGATTCTTTAAATAGGATGACATTGGGAGCTTGTCGTTATTTTATGCTTTAACCAAATTTTTGCTTGACCCCACTAGGGTTTCGTCGATAGTAAAGGTGGTTTTACTTAAAAATAGAAATGATCCAGGATGGCATTGGTTCATTTATTATCGGTAGGATTATTTTTCTCAAATAAAAATGATTAACAATCCGTTTAAAATTACAATACAGTAGCAAGTATTTTATGGCTGTAGCATTCTATAATATGATACGAACCAGTCTAACTATAGGAGCAATTGGACTTCAGGTCAGTTTACGAGCAATCAATCTCTATCATATGTCCAAAATGTAATTAGGAAGTAGATGATTTTTAGTCTTTTAGTAAAAACAAGATAATATTAGCCTAGCAAAATATTCACCATCTCAATGCTGAAAATAAAAAAAGGGACTAGACCATGATGTCATTTAAAATACCATTGTTTAGGGTATCAAAGCCTAATGAAAAGTATGGGTGAAATAAAAAGCCAATGCGTATATGATCTCTGGTAATACCCATGACTTGACATATATCGGGGTCATTCCTTTCCAGTCAAAAACATAGTGTTTTACATGACCCAACCCAA